>JAMLFT010006980.1:0-15369 GCA_026544285.1 Pachyrhizus erosus
TTTCTTAAACAAATTAATTATTTTTTATAATAAAACTTGTGGTTAAATTAATAACTTAAAAAATTATTTTGATAATAATAATAATAATAATAATAATAATAATAATAATAATAATAATAATACAAACCAAAATAAATCATTCAAACTTAACACATGCAAATATTTTACGTATGTATAAATTAGAAAAAAATAATATAAACGAATTAGTTATTGTTTCTAATGCAGAGTGTTACTTATACACTCTTTTTAATATTCATTTTAGTATTGATTAAAATTTATTATAAATTATAAAATTATGAGAAGTAATCATTAAATACAATCTATTATTAACATTTTTTCTTTTTTATTGTTTGTTTTGTTGATTATGGGTTTAATTCTTATTTTTTTATTCCTATTTCTTATTGTAATATTTTTTGGTCTAACAAATCCAGATAAAATTAATATGACGTTATTGAAAGTTCGATTTCCTGTATGTGCGTATGAATATATATGTATATATATTATAATATATCAACTTTTTAAATAATTAATCATTAATTCTCGATTGAGATTATTCAATAATTATTAAATATACTTATTTTTTTTTACTTTTGATATTAAATTGACCTAAATATTTTTATCCCTAGCCTTCTCTCTCTTCCCCTTTCCACTCACACCTCTCTCATACTTCACTCCAAAATGAAACAAAGAAAATTTCACCACAATTAGGTATTCATAACATCCACATGCCAACAAAATAAAAACCTATGTAACATTGCATCCTTGGTTCAGATATTCAATCAGATTATTGAAAGGTGGGCAGGTTGTGTGTGTGTAAGGGATTAGGCATGGTTATGGTTAAGGAGGGAACACATTTGTATTTTGGGGGATTGTGTTTGTGATCTATTGGACCACATTTTAACATAATTTATGTTAAATCTCTTCATATATTAATAATAAATTTCAGTTTTCTCTTTCAAAGAAAATGCTTTCAAATTTACAATAGAAAGTGTTTATTTGACAAGCATGCTTTGCTCGGCCTGGTTTTCCTGCAAAGCATTATTATGAGTGGACAGAGTGGCTCAGGGCGATCAATTGCATAACCAAGCCAACCACTACTACTATTCATTTTATTTTATTTTATTTTATTTTTTAGTAGTTAATATCCTTTGTTTAATTTTTGAAAGGGAAATAAGAGAGGTGCGAGAAAAAAACAGGAAAGAAGATATTTAAATAAATTTAATAAAAAAAATATTTAATAATTATGAGAGAAATATTTAACTATTGTGAATCCGAAAAAGAAGAGCGATGAACTGAAATAAAAGGTCATAATAAACAAGTGCACATGAAAAATGGGCTGGGCCGTGTGGGTGTGGATGTGACGCGCTAGCTAGGGTTAGGATAATGGGACGATGGAAGGCATTTTCTTTTTCTATAAAATAAAATCAAAACCCTAAACCCTCTTAAACCCTTACTATGAGTCATTTGGCTATAAAAAGCTCTTGCATTAACTAGTTGTCGCATTGCGCATCAGTTGAAGATGGCTCCTCCCAGAGGTAATTTTCCTTTTATGCGTGACCTAATAATAAGAAATGGGATAGGTGTGATTTTGGTTTATGCATTTCACATTAGAACTTGATGATGAGTGACTGAATGGTAATAGCTTCCTTTTTGTTGACAAAATGTTTGAATTTCTGCAGGTCGTGGTGGTGGGTTCAGGGGTGGTAGGGGTGACAGAGGTAGAGGAAGGGGTACGCCGTTCAAAGCCAGAGGCGGTGGTGGCGGTGGCGGCCGTGGAGGAGGAGGCAGGGGTGTTGGCCGTGGAGGAGGAGGAGGCAGGGGTGGTGGCCGTGGCGGTGGCAGAGGTGGAATGAAGGGAGGTAGCAAGGTTGTGGTTCAGCCCCACAGACATGAAGGTATTTTCATTGCCAAGGGTAAAGAAGACGCTCTTGTTACTAAGAATCTCGTTCCTGGTGAAGCTGTTTACAATGAGAAAAGGATAACTGTTCAGGTTACTTTTCTTTCTCACCATTATTTGGTTTTTTCATTTAAGCAGTCTTTTCAAGCATGCATGAAATGGTAGTTTCATTTTGCAGAACGAAGATGGTTCCAAAGATGAGTACAGAGTTTGGAATCCTTTCCGCTCCAAGTTGGCTGCTGCCATCCTTGGTGGAGTTGACAACATATGGATTGTAAGATTGTCTTTACTACATCTGCTCTGTTTAGGCCTCCTTTTTCAAATACACACGCCATTTTTTAAATTACTTTTGTCTTCTGCCTTGTGAAGAAACCTGGAGCCAGGGTCCTATATCTTGGCGCTGCTTCTGGGACCACTGTTTCTCATGTATCGGACATTGTTGGCCCTGTAAGTATAATTTAGAATTGCATAATCTTAGATTTGTGGAATAGAAGGGCTGATTAGAGTGTGTTGTTCTTTGTTATGTAGACAGGAGTTGTTTATGCAGTAGAGTTTTCCCATAGAAGTGGACGTGACTTGGTCAATATGGCAAAGAAACGAACTAATGTTATACCGATTATTGAAGATGCTAGACATCCAGCTAAGTACAGGATGCTGGTTGGAATGGTTGATGTCATATTTTCTGATGTTGCTCAGCCTGATCAGGTGGGGTATAAATTTCTTACATCATACTGCTTGAGATCGGTTTCAGCCTTGTATTTACAGCCAATATTTACTAGTGTACCAGAACATTGATGTACTTAAATCAGTAGTGCCATGCGATTATTGTTTGTTTATTCATCTACTCTCTTGTTTGGCTGTTAAATATTAGCCATCCATCTTCTTACATTCTGTTGCTTCCTTTTTCACCTTAGCATTTATAATTTTCGATTTTCAATATGAATGAATCCTTAAAATCTCAGTTTGGAGTATATTATCATAACACGGGAATATGTACTTTAATCCGGGAATATATTATCATAATCTTTGGGATATTCATTCTTACCCTCGTATCATCAGGAATAAAAGATGATGGGAAACGTATGTTCAATTAGTTTCTCAACTTTGTATTTTACAATTTTCAATGTTATTTCTTACTTGAATATATTTGTTAAATTGGAATAATCTGTGCATACGATGAGTTACTCGGATTCCCCTTCAAGACATCATGGATGATGCAGAACCGAGTTTCTGATGCACATTAATTTCTTTTCCTTTTTTCTATTGTTTTATTACTTTATTTATTTAAACAGACAGGATTGATGGATTGTTTTTTTAGCCTGTTTGTGTCCCCATTTTGAATCAATAAGTACTGATTTTTTCAATTTTCTCTAGTTTTAATTAATGAGTGTGATATAGTGGAGGTTGTTAAAGTCAATTCTTCGAAGTTTATGAAGGCAGTGAGAAAGGGTTTTGTTTATACACTCTTCTTGGTTTTTAAATCCTTCGGTTTGTCTAGGTGCTACAAGTTAGCAAGGTGTTACAGGTATTGGGGTTGCCTGTCAGATGTTATAAGCAGCCTCAGTTGGTTTATGGTCCAGAAAGCGTGTGCTGATGTGTTATGGTAGTATATAGCTGCAGCTGGGTCAAGAGGAAAGTGTGGCTGTGGTTGGAGTGGTGCATGGGTTTTATATTTGTGGATTCCTTTTTCCATTTTCTGGAAATGAATTCTATTTGAACAAAAAAGCTCCTGAAAACATTGTCAATTAACTAGCATTTTTTTAAACTTTAGCCATAGTCTATGTATTAGTTTTGTTTATGATTTTTTGGTGACCCTTGCAGGCAAGGATTTTGGGGTTGAATGCTTCATATTATCTCAAAGCAGGAGGTCATTTTGTTATTTCAATCAAGGTATGTTAGAAGATCATTTTGTTATTTCAATCATGTTTTTATAAGACCTTATGGGGTTGTATGATCAATATGGTACCCACTAGTGCATAAGGTTCCCGCTAGTGGGGTCTAAGGAGAGTAGATGGAATCAGCCTTTCCCTTTTAGGCTGTTTCTAGAATTTGAACTTGGGATTTCAGGCCTCAAAGCAACTAGTGGTGTCGAGGCATGCCCTCTATTGAAAACATTGGAAAGAGAAGTTTTTACGATCAGCTTAACCTAATGTTTAGGATTAGCTTAAATCAATGTTTAGTTTCTTCGGTTGGTAAATAGGAAGTCAAGTCCTAAAGTGATCTTTCATGTGTTTTGTTTTAATTATCTGTGTAGATTTGCTAAATTGTTCTCAATTCATTTGTATGTTTAGGCTAACTGCATAGACTCCACAGTCCCTGCCGAGGCAGTGTTTGAAAGCGAAGTGAACAAGTTGAAGGCAGATCAATTCAAACCATTCGAGCAAGTCACCCTTGAACCATTTGAGAGGGATCATGCCTGTGTGGTTGGTGGATACAGAATACCCAAGAAGAAAAAGGATGCTGCTTAGTAGATTGCTTTCTAGTAGCCAGTATGTGTGTACCAATATTTGTATTAATTTGTTTTGAAACCAAGGTTATCAAACATAGTTCGATTTTGATAGTATTTGTTCGTCAGAAGCATTTAACCAAACTTTGTACCTTTATAGTCAAGTAGTCCAGTTATTTGCTCTCAATATTTACCATGCTTATAGTAAAGAAATCGCATAATCTGTCCAAAATTATGTTCTTAACAGACTGAGATAAGATAAATAACAATGCTTGCACGTTTTATTTGTAAATCTAGCTCATTTTTAAGTGTTGAAAATCAATGATTATAAGGTTATGTCAACCTAGCACTATCGGTCTATTGTTAATCCACCTTTTCGGATTGCTCAGACGATAGAATATTTTTCGGCGTCCTTATGGACTAAACCTTAAACTAATTTAATAAAGCATGACTTATTATTTGGTTTGCGATTTAAAAATATCTTTATCAACAGTTTAGGTCTTTTATGTTACAGATTTTGATGTAAAAAATAATTTAATTATATTTGAGACTTAGAAAAGTAAAGCTAATTTATGTAATAAAAAAAGTTTATGTTTCTTTATTATCGGTCTATTGTTAATCCATTTTAGAAGTTACTATAGAATTTTATGAAAAATTATTCAAAATAACTTAAATTTTAGATATTTTAGTTTATATTTTGAAAAGTTAAAAATAAATGAATAATTTTGTTTTAAAAATGATTATTTATTTTTGGAAAGTTTTTTTTTTTTATGAAAAAATTACATATCAAAGTATCTTAATATTAAAAGAGTGTCTTACTTAAAAAAAAATCTTGAAAAACTTGGAAATAGAGATCACAATAGATAAGGTATTATATTATCTCTTTTCGTATTTATACTTTATTATATTTACATTTTTAAAAATATTTCATATCCAAACTCATACTTACATAAATAATAACTTTATTATTCATTTTTTTTCTTATTAAGTATCTAAATGATCATACTTATACTTGTTATCTATATTTTAATTAATATAACAATTAATAAATAAATAATATTGATTAAAATTATGACAATAACTAAATTAAGATCTCATTCAATGATCTTTTAATAATCATAATCATAAAATGTCATGAAAATTTAAATTTTATTTAATATTTTATAAAACATAATCTTTTAATAAACAAGAATATAAATTATTTTGTTGAATTAAAAAACATAATTTATTTCTTGGATAAATTACTGTTGCTATGTGAGTATGAATAAAATTTAATACTAAAACATCTGTGTTTGTATTTATATTTATTACAATTTATGGATAATTATTTATATTTAATTCCCTATTTATTAAATAAATAATTATTCTATCTATTATGAACAATTTTGTAGGATACTTCACATTGTATCCGATATCTATTACCATCCTTACTTAAAAAATGATTAATTGTGTCAATTAGCTAGCTATACACGCATGTTACACACGAAATTTTTTTTATGCACGAAATAACTGATAAAAAATATAAAAAATGATAAATGTAAAGTGGAATATAACTTTGATCGTTTAAGTCAATATCTTACCACCATAGCATCATCAACAACACGAACAAATTTATTATTTCACATAATTTAAAACGGAATATAATTTTTGTCAAAATCAAGACGTAATTTAGTAGTTCCTTTCTTGATATGAGTTGCAAAATGATCACAGAGAACTAGAAATTGAGGCATTGAGTCATCATCTCAAACCAAAGAATTAATGATTGATAACAATATAATTAAGTTACAGATGACCATAGACGATATTTTTCTAATTACAGCTTGCAAACCAAAAACACAAGCAAATACTAAAATTAAACAAATAATCTAATAAGTATTCATAAATGATATTAAACATAAATTTACTACATTTGATAATTTTTAAATGTAAATGAATCCTTAAATACATGAAAATGAACTCACATTTTCAAACATCTTTAATAAACCACTTTCATTCTTCATTTGTTATCCAGAGATATATTAGTAGAACTCTTTAATACATTTGCTTAAAATTAAATTTTACTATTAGTTAAAATGTTTTGAATAATTAAGAATATTTTTATAAAAAAATAATACAGTAAATAATGTAAAAAAATAAAAATCATTTAAAAATACAGAAAGCAGTAATTATTTACAATAATTGAAAGTAGATTTAATTAAATTTTTTGTCTCACTATTTATTTATTTAATTTAATTTTATTCTATAATTATTTTTGAAAGAAGTTGAATGTAATCTATTTTGTACAATTATGTTGTTAGTATTTATAATTATGGACGATCTAAAACCGTTGTTGATAAAAAGAACGGAAAGAAATACATTGAATTTAAAAAAAAAAAATATCGAAACTTGATTAAACCTTTAATTAATAGTGAAATAATAATAATAAAAAAAGTAATCCTTCAAAGTATTAAAAGAAATGCTTTCTTAAAGTAATCCCATGCCCTTTGGTGTAAATAAAATGCCAGTGACATATAATATAATAAAAACTTGAAAATAATGTTATTAAGCCGAAATAAACGGAGGAGAGAAAAAATTGGTGGCATTTGATTGATTGTAAAAGGTTATGGACGAGCGTGGCCACGATGAGGAGCAGGAACCACCCAAACCTGTGGTTCTCATCACAGGATGTTCCACGGGAGGTATAGGCCACGCGCTTGCGCACGCGTTCGCCGAGAAGAAGTGCAGAGTGGTGGCCACCAGCAGATCGCGGAGGAGCATGGCGGAGCTGGAACAGGACAACAGGTTTTTGTTGCAAGAATTGGATGTTCAGTCCGATGAGAATGTGCACAGAGTGGTTGATGCCGTTCTTCACAAGTTTGGTCGCATCGACATCCTCGTTAACAACGCCGGTGTTCAATGTGTCGGCCCACTCGGCGAGGTTCCTCTCTCTACCATCCAAAACACCTTTGACACCAATGTCTTTGGTCGGTATTACCCTCTTTATCTTAATTCGATTTTGTTTTGCTTTTGCACATTCAGTTACTTGTTAATCTGTTATGTTGGGATCATTCTGCAAACACCTCCGTGTTTCTGTTTGTTTTCATTCTCATCTCATCAGAAGTCTCATATCGTACAATTTGTAAACACTATGATCTCTCAATCCCCCAAGATACCTTTTAATGGACAAAATCACAAAAACACACAACAGTCAAAACAGACAATACTTCAAATGCACTATAACAATTCCAATCTATCAATTTTCGCCTTCAAGACCGTGAATTGCGTGTTTAACTAGATGCTATATTTTTTCATTTGGCATACACAGGTTCCTTGAGAATGGTTCAGGCGGTTGTTCCTCATATGGCAACTAGGAAAAAAGGGAAGATTGTCAATGTCGGTAGTGTTGCTGCCTTGGCCTCTGGACCTTGGTCAGGCACTTACACTGCTTCCAAAGCTGCTCTTCATGCTTTGACAGATACATTAAGGTATTTTTCTTCCTCTTCTAGCTGGACTTTCCTACACTTGTGCTTCATGTTTGCATCAAATCAACTAAAGGGTAGATGAAACCACCTTGTTTTTATAGAAATTGTTGGTTTCTTATATACAAGATTTTAGGCTTTCGTTGGTCCAATCAATATGGTCATTTCATGGAAACTGGAATATAATGGAGTTTGATGAACTCTATATATGCACTTCAATGTGAAAATCTAGTGGATGCAAATACAACAATTTGGGATTTGGTGGCTGAACTTTGTCCTAATTATTTACATTTTATATGCCCTATCTAATTGATCTTGTCCTTTACATGGGGATGTGGTATACAGATTGGAACTAGGACATTTTGGAATTGATGTTATCAATGTTGTCCCCGGAGCTATCAAATCAAATATTGGAGATTCTGCCATAGCCAGCTACAACCGCATGCCTGAATGGAAATTATTCAAGCCTTTTGAAGCAGCAATCCGAGACAGAGCTTACTTTTCTCAGAAGTCCAAATCGACCCCTACAGATGAGTTTGCTAAAAACACTGTAGCTGCTGTCCTTAAGGAGAAACCGCCTGCATGGTTCACCTATGGGCATTACTCTACGGTCATGGCTATCGTGTACCATTTGCCAATTTCTGTTAGAGATTTTCTTTTGAAGAAAGCAATGAGAGGCTGAGCTTATAGTTGGGTGGTGCATCTATCTTTCCATATGTATGTTGATGGACATGGACACTATACAAAGCATTTTTACCTTTAGGAACAGGAGAGATAGGATTAGAGAATGTGTCGTTAGGGCTTAATTGTATTTAAATCCATTTTATCATATTCTAGTGAACAAAGGTTTTTAATAAAATTTAACTGAACTGAGAATGTAGTTTCTTGAGTGTGACAAACTTTCCCATTCTTTGAACATGGATCAGCTATTTTTTCTGCATTTGTTAGCTTTTCTTAACATAAGAAATGTGTTTTTTCTTGTTTTCATGGTTGCCCATCTGATAGGTTTGATATGCATGGCTCTTATGATAGGATTGAATTAGTCCACAAAAACGTCTTAACTTGATTCCTAATTTTTAAGTGTGACAGACAACCTTCTGTCCCCTTACGTTATTAAAAGCACAAATCTATTCAAATTCCAGTCACTTCCAAAACAATGATGCACAATGCAAAGTGTGCAGTTCTGCTTATTGCTTGCTTCCTCTTTCTGATATGCATCTGCTTATTGCATGTTGAGTCTTAACTTGATTTTTTCTCCTCTTCATTTCACAGAATATACTAGCCGGTCCACAAGTATATGGCCTCTCGCCTCCATCATCTTATGTCTTAAATAGTAATAATCACAAATAAAAGTTTTTCTCTATTGAGGTGTCCATCAAGTCAAATTGACCTGATAAATTTGACAATTCAAATATATGATTACTTGGTTCTTTTTATTTCAAACCAAATTAGTGATATTTAGTTAGGCTCTAAAAGAAATCCGAACCAAATTCATGATTCAAACAAGTATTTTAACTTTTACATTCATATATTTTAAATTTTAGCATTTCAATTTTTTACATTTGTCTTTATCTTTCATTTGATCTTTATGAGAATATCCAGTGGTATAAAGTACCTTAATTTAATAATTATTGTTATATAATTTTTATCAAATTTTAGTTTAAAAATGAATGAAATATGTAAAATAATAAGTATAGAAAAAATAAATATTAAAATATATGATAAATTTTTAAAGAACAAAGATCATTTTTATATTAAATTAATATAAAATTAAAAACCAATAATATAGACAGGTGAAGAATAAGACTTAAAAAAATATAATATCTTTTTTTTATCATAATCCACAACACAATCTTAATTAAATTGATTTGTTTTCAATTAGCCAAAAATACTTTCTAAACCTAAACCAAACCCACTCTATTAAATATGATTAGATGAGACTTTAACTTACCACAAACTCAAACCAATCCAACTCGTAAATAGTCCTAATTCTTTAGTTAAATTTCCTTTGTAAAATCGGGGGACTGGGTACAGAAACGCACATTTAGTTCGAATAGTTTTTATGATTATCAATCTTTGTGCGCTGGAACATTGTGATCGATGGATTATTTGATTGGCCAATTATAAGGACATTGCATTAAAAGTTTTCCGTCAAAACACTTGTTTACTTTATTATTATCGTGTTCTTTGATTTTTTTATTTTTTTTTGCATTTTTTTGAGGGTGATGGAACCAATGCCTGGTTGATGAGATCCCTGTTCGCTTTAGGGTCAAGTGAATCAGTAACTCATTTAAAATCTTGGGCAGGTTAGTTTCACGTCCCAGGGATATGAGATAGTCTTGCTTCCAACATTTGCCTGCTCCAGTCCCAAGGTAGCATTGTCACAAAAACAAAATTCCAAATCTCCAGAATTCGATTGTTTCAATAAAGTTAATGTTAACTACAGTTTACTTACTGTAGGTCTCAAATCGAATGCTGATGATTAGTATAGTACACCATTCCTGGTGGTTGAGGTTGAAGTGGTCGGAAACTAGGAGGTGCTGGGGCTTGTTGTGTTATTGGTATTGGTTGGTGCGGAGTTATTTGCAGGGTCTGATGTGTCAAAGGCACCATTGCTCCTACATGAGCTGTGGGTGGGGGTGGTGCTGCTGGTAATGGTGGGATGCTACCATATCCATACGGAGAGACCATCCCTCCTGTTGACTGCACGTATTGCTGGGATGATGGATTACCAAGCATGTGATATTGACCTTGTGAAGAAGGGGCAGCATTCTGCAAGGGTGGTTGGGCCACCAAAACCGAAGGATATGAATGGTTTGGCGTCGCCATCAACTGCTGTGGGGACATAAATACATGGGGATCTGAGCTAGGCATTGAAATCTCTTGTTTTGATGTGGACTCAGAAGTTAGACCGGCATTTTTGGCCTCTTCTGCTGCAAATGTAGACAGAACAGAAGTCATGATCAATTGTGATGACGAAGAAGCTGCAAGCTTATCTGCAACCTCAGCAGCAATTGCTGCAGCTGACTTTGCAGTGGATGCTTTCTGAGAAGAATCTTCATTATCAAGTATCTTCCGCATGTTGCAAGCCTCTTCTACTTGCGCTTGTGCAACCTAAATATCATTAAACAAACTTATAAGCACAAACTTCAAATTTGTCATTGTGGATATAGCTAATAAGCCGCAAACATATCCACTCAACAAGTAATAAGCGGCATTAAAAGATCAACAAGAACTTATTTACCCTAGAATTGTGTAACGGTGCTTTCACTAAGCAATTCTCCAACCAAAACTGTTTATTCCTCATAAATCGAGATTATTACACTAACCTCCCTCAATATACTATAAGGAGGTGTTCGTGTAGGTTTCATAAACACCAAGGGAGGTTGAATCAGTGTAATTTCTTCTACATGTTTTACAACTGTCAACACTAACTATTAGCACTGCAGTGACTTCATTATGTACGGAATTACTTCCTAGAGATATATGCAGAAGAGGTATCATTAGAGAAGTAATTAAATGGCAACAAACCTAGATATATGACCAAAACATATCACAATCACATATGATAAGAAACTAATCAAAATATGCCAGCCTTCTGTCGAAAAGAATCATGAATCATACCTGCATCTGCGTGTGAACATTCTCTAGTTCAGATTCCTAATACAAAATATCCACAAACAATTGAAAGACACAGTTAGGATGAACCAAAAACTCAATAAATGTGGTAAAATACAGAAAATATTGAACACAAGTGTATAACTTACCTGCTCATGCAAAGCTTCTTTTAACTGAGACACGAGGGCTGCTCTACTTGCTTCAACTAATTTAAGTTTTTCTATGCATTGTTTCAAAAGATTTTCCTCCTCCTCTAGTTCCTTTGCTAAAGTTTTTCTCTTAGGATCTTTGGCTGAAAAAGAAAGCAATATTAGAATCATAACTTCCATAATTCAGGTGTTACTTCTGTTCTACTGTATGCTTACCAATAGAGCACGCAGTATCAACATCTTTTTCCATCTTCCTCACACGCTGAACAGCAGACTTGCATTTACTCATTTCTGCATCTTCAACGGATTGTTCACTGAGCACCAAATGAAATGCAGACACTATTTTTTCTGCTGTACCTCCTATGGACAGTTTCTGGCATCAAGACAATATCAAGGAAGTGAGATATGAAAGAACCATAGCAAACCTCTATGAAGGATGTAATTATCTAACATCAAATAAATGATTTAAGTATGGAATGGGGAGAGGAAGGAGTGTAGTCACAAAGGTCCTCAGTCACACAGTCTCACCGATTTGATGGAGTGAGAATCCCTTTTCACAATTCTTACAGAACGTGGTCGCTTTTTGCCAAATTCCAATGGAGGAGGTGCATCTTCTCCAAGCATCAGATCTTTAAGGTTCCTAGCCCGAGATCCAAACACTCTCCTTTGTTCCCATATATCAATCTAAAGTTAGGTAAGAACTAAGTTAATGGATCAATATCGTGGTATGAAAATCATATGATCAGCATCCATACACCATATCTAGAGTTTCAGCCATGCATGAAGAACTATCTGTTATGATTTTATATTCAATTCTTTCACACACCCTTTCCCATTTATTGATTGACACGGTTGTATTCACTTGAAATACTTGCATCACATACTGTAAAAAGGGCTTACCAATCTAGATATCACACGCTTTCCATGATCATCACCTTTCTTGATAACATCTTTAAGTGCTGCAGGAAGAACCTTCCAAAACTCTGTCACAAATTCATTCCCTTTACGCTTACTGTTCTGCAGAATGTCATTTGCAAGATACAGAAGGGGGACCCTTTGAACCATCTCTGATTTGTCAAATTGTTTTTTCCAAGTGGCAACAACCAGTTCTGCTTTGCTTCGGTGAAATATACACCAATGTGATAAAGCTATATAAAAAGTTAACGACAACAACTTACATTGCATTAATGACTAATACACACAACAAAAACAACAGAAGCCTTTTCCACTAGGTAAGACCAGCTACATGGATAAAATAATGACAATGTATTCTGTTAAGAAGTAGTAAATTCAAGTTTCATGAAATTAACTGAAGCTAGGTATGTTATAAAGTAAACTGCTTAGAAGAAGCAAATAAAACTCATGTCTAAACACTAATTAAAAGAAGTCGCACTCCATGTTACATATACCAAGCAAATTTAAATTAATCTTAAGAATGAAATGTGACCGACAACAAAATTTCAACGCACCAAAATCTGACCTGGTAATTAAAATTAATCCAATGTTTTTGTTCCTAGAACGTATTTGTTTCTCTTCCTGCAGTGTTCCTATCCTAAAAGAATAGTAAAAGTCTAGAAAAACTGTGCTAAGGCAAATTTGTTTGTCTGTGAAAAGGCCAGCTCACTCAAGCATGATAAGGATCATAAAATCCCATAGTATTATGTTCGGGCAAGATTAAAAGTGTATTTGCTACGCAGCTTATGCCTACAATTATTAGCAGACTCCAGCAATTAAAACTTCTAGTGCAATAAATACAGGACAAACTTGACGAAGATAACAACTTCCTCAAGCACATGAAAACATAATTATATCGTTACGTAGTTCAGAGATTATCAACTGGGCACAGTAATTCCCAACAGAGCTATGCTATTTACCCCAAAATTGTTAACCGAATTAACTTACAAAAGCAAGTAAGCAACATGGCTGTATGAGACACCTCAGATTCAAAGAAACGAATTTTGTACTCACAGACACATATATATAATGAATAAATGAATGATAGAAGCTTTTTTTCTTCATTGCCTTCTTTCTTACTTGATTCCTTTGTTAGTTACTTCAGGATACTATTAATGCAAATTTATATTGTATAAAACTTTCAAAACAATGCAGTACAGCCCAAGAGTCAATATTCAAATAGAACAAATTGTTTATAAAGAAAAAAAAAAATTAACCATCAAGTGCAATAAAAAAAAGGATACTTTCAATGCATTGTTGGGTGTTATTAAGCTTGGACAGCTTGTCTGCAAGTACCTGCTCGTTGAAAACGCTATTCATGTTCTTCACCTCTTTTCCCTCACCAGACATAATTAAAGCAAAAACCTATGCCCCTGTGAAACCTTTTTATCGAAAACAGACCAAGAAACATCTTAATTTTCGAACATTAAAACCCTATAACAGAATTGGGACCGAAACGAGCTTCAATATCAATACCAATGCCCAATTCGCTAAAGGAGCTAAAAAAACGTGAGAAGAGAAGGCTCGGTTTAAAAATAACGAATCCCGAACAATTAAGCGAATGCAAAGCATAAAGGAGAAGAAAATGAGCAGAGATAGTAGTGGGAACAATGCTGGGGAATTGGCACTAATTAAAACGACCACGTTTTGGGCAAACCAGATTCACAGAGAGATCTTGTATAAAAAAATCAGAGAGAGATAAAGAGACAGAGGGATAGAGACGTTGAAGGATTGGATTTGTGCATGGTGTTATGGATTTTGAAAAACCCTAAAAAGGGATGACTAAATTTTGCAGATAAAAAAGAGGGAAAAAAGAAAACGTAGGCACAAATTAGTTGAAAAAGAAAGAAAGGAAGAAAGATGTGTTGCTTGAAAAGGTTTAAGTTAGGGGTTTGGCCATTTGGCGCAAACCATGAAAAAATTTCAACGCCTCAGGCTGGATGATACGAATACGATACTCCAGTCCGTAGTAACAACTTTTATTTATTTATTTATTTATTGTTATAATTATTATAGTAGGAGTAAATTCTGCAATTTTTATGTTTATTTTATTTCATTTTATATCATAGTTGTACAAACGCCAAGGGACGTCATCAAGAAAGGCTAAAGATTCAATGAGTCGAGGAATCACAAAATTATGGCACTCCATCGTTGGAACCCCAACTATTCCCACACATAAGGGTTTGTCATTTTCTTGTTACTTTCAGAATATTTGCCTAAAAACTCCCTGATAACATAAGCCTTTGCTGTGTTTTGATGTTCTCAAATTTGACTTACAAACTTTACAATAATATATAGATCGAATTCGACCTGCATGTTATTAAGAATATTCATGTTTATGCTCAAATTATATTCCAAATGGGTGGCAGTAGTTTTTTTTTTCTTTTTTTTTTGTCTTATTATAAAGGAGCCACAAGCCTACAACTCTTCATAAACAGATGCTTGAGGAAAAATAATCCATCCATCCATCCATCTTTGGTTTATGATCTACGGTTGAGGGACATCTATTTTTAGTTTTGGATCACAGAAATTTAATGTCCTATGTGTATACACGATACAGCACCGTAGTGCGATTGATGTTTGCGGTACAATTTGCTTTAATTTAAGCTATTTTTAACAACAATTATTCTAACTAAACATAAAAATAATATAAAATCTAATTTTATACTTAATTACACTTTAGTCTTAATGATGAGATTTTAATCTTTTATATTTTAATTGTATCAATTGATTTTATTAAAACATAATAAATATGTGATTTTAATATTTTAAATTTCAATAAAAAGATTTTAATTATCAAATAACGTAATCATGTAATTTATTTTTTTTATATATTATAATGGTATA
>JAMLFT010006981.1:0-15368 GCA_026544285.1 Pachyrhizus erosus
AGTTAGATAAAAAAATTACTATATATTTTTAATCATTTAATATATCTTCATATTCTTTTATATAATATTTTTTTATATATAAAAAATTATAATAATTATTTATGTATTAACATCTTCTTATTCATACTTATGAGTGTGAATAATAAATTTAAAATGATGATAGTTATTAATTAATAATATTAAAAATCAATATTTATCGACTAATTTTTTTAATCTTATTATAAAAAAATATGTATGTTTAAAAAATAATTTAGAACTAGAAAGTAAAAATTTATCAAAATCCAATTAGGTTAAATTGTTTAATAAATATATTATTTATATATATAATTAAAAAATTACACAATCTATTGATTAAAATTTATATGAATTTACATATTATTTTTTTAAAATTATAAAAAAATAAATTGAATATTATAATATATTTTATTTTATTTTATTTTTTATTAAATACTACAATTTTTTTTATAAAAAGATATTTTAAAATCTGAATTGAATACATCTTTAAATATAAATTTTATATTAATTAACTATTGTAATAATAATAATAACAATGATCCAAAGTTATTTTATTGGCAGGATTAAGCATGTTTCATACAAGTTCATAATTTTACAGGTGAAAAATAAAAGGAGTGTGGAAAAGCAGACTAGAACATGATGATATAATTCCTCTTCCTGCATTTATATAATTCATCCTCTCCCTTTACACTGCGCCGTCCTACTCTCTCCTTTTTACATCGACGGCAGAGACGCGATTCTCGGAAACTTTGAAGTGGTTGACACAAAGATCCTCTTCCTCAGCCCTCCCCTCTTCAAATTCACCTCACAATGCCGACTATACCTTCATTCCCAAACACTACTTTCTCGCGCGTCTGATTCTTTTTCTTTCAGATTAATCCTCTGAACTCTTTGCGCAATCCCAATTCCAAACGATGTCGTCGCGGCAAGTGGTTAAGCGTGCCAAATACAAAACCAATGTCAAAGACCCTGGCACCCCCGGCGTCCTCAAATTGGTGCATTCGCATTCTCACTTTATTTATTCTTTCATGGAATCTCGCTGTTGCTTTCAACTGTTTATGGAATTTTGTTTCCTCTCTCTGCAGACTCAAGACAAGTTCGTTTTCAAGCCCAATGATCCTACCTCCAACAACAAGCTCGACGTGGAGTTCAGATTCATAAATAGTACTTATGATTTCTTGTTTTCTTATTTTCTTTTCTTAAGCTGATTATAAAGTTTAATATGGACTCTTATCTGAAAATTATCACCTCACAATCTCACTATTTTTATTGGCATAATTTTGATTGTGACATTTTATTTTTTGTTCTGCTGGGAAACATTTAGGTCATAAACACACTAAAGAGGGATCAAACAAACCGCCGTGGCTCAACCTTACTCATGCACAGGTTTTTCTTTTGTTTCTTTTGTATGTTGCTGCTCTTGCCTCACTTGTTGTGCTATTTATGTTGCCTCAGTGTCGTGTTGGTTCCATTTATTTTTCGAGTTTATGTTTGAATACTGCTGATTTGAATTTCCAACGCCGTTGGGTTAGTAAGCAGTACTGCACTTAATATGCTTATGTGTCTTACTTTTATATGAACTTTTATGATATTACAATGTGATGTTTCAGGGAAGTTACATCTTTGAGTTAGAAAGTTTTGCCGATCTTCATGTTTGCCGGGAATTGGTGGGTAAGTTCCTTACTCTGGCTACTGCCACGTGAAATATGATTTTTTTGTTTCTATATGTTTAAAATTTCATTTAAAGGGGTTCTTTAACTGTTTTTTTTTTTAGTTGTCACATGCTGTAGCTTATCATGAGGTGCTGTTTTGTTGTTTACTTGTCTGATCACGGGCTTAAGTCTCAGAGTAACAAAGTTAGATTCTTTTTTTATAGGTTTTTATCAATTGAACATGTTAAATTAGTAAAACATGTAATTAAAATATGATTTCAGATGTGTTGCATCATATACTTATTTCCCTCAACTATTCATATGCCAAAGAAAATGATGCATTTCCAGATAACTTATTTTCTAGAATTTGGTGTGTTCTCCCCCCCACCCCCCCCTTTTGTTTTCTTTAATGCAATTGTACTTTGGAACTGAAAAAAGACAATGGTATAAAGTTAATATAAGGAGGTTCTGAATTATTGTAATTTTTCTTTTATTCCCTTTCTTTATGCCATTTTTAATACTCTGATTTTCAGTTGTTTTGAATATGCTTTCCTATTATGCTGTTTGGTCTGTTTGAGCAGGTATTGCCCTTAGCAAGCATGTGCAAAGAGAAGCTCCAAAAGTTATTACTGAGGAACAGTTGAGCCCTGCTGAAATGGCACTCAGGATAAAGCTACTGCAGGAAGATAGGTAGTTGGTTCTGATAATGCACTTTAATCCCCTTAAAAGAAAGGACTAATGATTATTGTACTGCTGAGATTTTCTACCCAGCATCCACCCGTCACGTGCTTAATCACGAGTGTAAACATGATTGATTGTACTTAACAAGTGTGAGTAAGAGTAAACGAATGCGATTGTATACAATTATTGATTTGTACTAGTAGTACTAATGGTTAAATATGCCTCGTAAGTGATTAATAGTGTCATGAGGTTATTGAAATGTCTAATGGTGATCAACTTTGTCTCAATGTGATTAAGAGTAAATGATTGTGCATATACAATTATCAATCTGAACTTGTGGCACTAATGTTTAAATATGACTCAAGTGGTTAATAATGTCATGAAATTATGAAATGTCTAATGGTTGTTAACTTTGTCTCACAAATGGTTAAGAGTAAATTAATGTATAAATACAATTATCAATATGTACTTATGGAACTAATGGTTTGCCTCACAAGTAGTTAATAGTGTCTAAGGTTATTGAAATGTCTAATGGCGGTTAATTATGCCTTAAAAGTGATTAACTGCCTTAGTGAACACTGTGTGGACAATATCTAGTGGGACAACTTTAATTTTACAAAAGAAAGTATCATTTAAGCGAACTTGTTCCATTATGGTTCAATTTCTGTTGCAACTAAGTCTATAAAATTGTCCATTTATAGTTGTTCTGGCTCAAATGCGATGCAGTAGTAGTTAAATTAGGATCTCATTTTGTTCATATGATTTTTTAATATTATGTTTGATCTACTCTAAGGTTGTCATAGTTTCATATATTCCTCACTTCCCCAATGTTACCGATTTAGCTAAAGTTCAATTTTTGCAGCAAGTTGCAGAGGCTTCATAAGGAACTTGTGGCAAGTGGTAAGCTTACAGAATCAGAATTTTGGGCTACAAAGAAGGTAAAGATATTCCAAAAATAATATAATTTTCTTAGTAGTTTGTTCTGGTCTGCAAATATCATTTGAATATTAAACTCTAGTGAGGCCAATTATATTTTTCTGATGATAGGTTTTTGGTTGATATTATGATGGTTTAAAGAAATTTTACTCATTAAAAGTACCATGCAAAGTATTTTTACAAATAAAATATTTTGAAGGGCATGGTCTTTTAAAGGGGTTTTGCTAATAGATATTTAAAGGCATTATGCAGCTTTGCTCTATTGATGTTTTCTCTTTGTGTTTTCATATGGAAGATCTCTTAGCCTCTAATTTCCTGGTAATTTTCTTCTCTTCATCTTAATGGATTTCTTTTTATGTTAAATATATTTTACAGAAATTGCTGGATCAAGATGAAAGCAGAAAGTTAAAACAACGGATTGGTTTTAAAAATTCTTTGATCTTTGACACGAAGCCTATGAGTGATGGACGGGTATGATACTGCTTCTTCTGCATTGGTGCTCTGTCTTTATGATTACACTTTGATGTGTCTCTGCATAGTTGGATGTCATCATGAAAACATTCTATATCTAATTGTCTGTATGTTGCAGCTCAGTAATTCCTCAAATGCCAAATTGAATTTTGTTAATAAAAAAATCATACTCATCTCTCTTATAGTGTGCAAAACTCAGCTTTGGGAAGCTTTTGAGTGCTTAACAATACTATGACAATTGGGCATTGAGCGTAATGAATATAGTTGATTTTGTAACACAGTTCACAAGAAACAACGTTAAAAAACAAAGTAACCAAAAATTTGTTTTGGTAATTTATTATGAAAATTTGTTTTAGTCTTTCAGAACTAATAAAGCAAACAAATTCTTTTAGAAGAGAAGCTCATACTAGCTCTGTTTTTGTTAGCAAAACTCATATCATGTCTATTACCCTCATTTTTTGCTGCACTTCAGAGATTTTGGCTGAATGTTACAAGATAATATTTGTTTTATTATCCTTGAAGCTCGGTTTGTTATCTAATAATGGAGTTAAAGTCATTCTCTTCATTAATAAAAGCTTTCCATGTGTAATACTGGTTGTCTAATACAAACTACAATCTTCTGAATATTGTTTTTATACATTCACTGTCTTGTATTTAACATATTAGTGACTAAATGCATTTATGCAATTAGAACATAGCAGATCTTAGTTCTGTATTACTGCTAGTGATGTCATTGCCTTTCAACGTTTTGCTATTTGACTTTCATGAAGAACTTGTATAAGAAGTAGAGTGGATCTAGATTTTCTGACTTATTTATGACATTTCCATTAATGAACTGTAATAATCTTGGACTTGCCTCCATAAAAGGAAATTGTTTTCAAAATAAAAGTTGAAGAAAGATGTAAAAGCTGTGCTTATTTTACATTTTTTAAATCCCCTATATTTTTCTTGTATCTGTTCTGTATGTTCAATTGGTTTTTGAATATTAAAAATAATAGCCAAACAGGTCCTAATTTTTCCCATTTTTTTGTCATATATTATATTTAACAATGATTTTAGTAAAGCTCAATAACATCATGTGGTATATGTAGTCAACCCCATCTAATGAGATAAGGTTTGTTTAATGTTATTAAGTTGTTCTGTAGAGTTTGCGAATTTTAAATCCATGTTTAGGATCTTTTAATAGTTTCTGGATTTTTTTTGGCTTCGAATGCTTTCATATAATTTTAACCTAGTTATTTTTCCTTATTCTTCTTTTTCAGATAAACCAGGTTAAATTTCAGTTGACACCAGAGATAAAATATCAGGCATGCTTCTAACTCTGCCCAATATTAGTTAATTAGATTTCAATCTAAGTCTTGAATGATTTGATTTTGTGCTACAAGTGATTATGCTAAAATTTAAGGTACATATTAAGCTTTTTAATTTTGATATTTGCTCATTGGTGGGTGCTAATTGTGATATTTGCACAAGTGATTCGATTGTGCTCTGCACAGAAATAGAGGGGATGGTGGGTATATAGATAGACATTTAGACAAAAGCTTATGCATGGAATTTCAACATGATGACAACCATTTAATTGAATGACATTACGATCACCTTTACATATGTATGATACTTTATACAATTATTTGTAGCACATGTTTTAGGTTTCTCATCTTTTTATGTTTGTTTTCTTGTGCATCCATGTGCATGCACATGGTTCATCTTATTAATGGAAATGAGACAGAAAATAGTTTTACTTAAGAAAAGGAAATAGTGATTTTATTATGCCCCTGGCATTGGGGTCCCTAAGTTCCTTCCATGTAATGGGGTAAGACTTGGTAGTTTTTGTTGAATTCAATGAATTGAGTGAACTTTCAATTTCTTTATTGATTGTGAGCAGCATGATTAATATTTAAGGTAAAACCATAAAATATGTTAGAACTTGAACTCCTCTTATTTGAGATTGTAATTGTTTGAGCCTTACATCTTATGGAATAATCTTTTGGGGTGTTGGAGTTGGTTAATTTGTTGTTTAAGAATGTTAAGATGGTTTTTCAACCAAAGACATACTGTTCAAATGGGAAGATGGAAAAGGAACTTCCAAGATTAGTCACCACTGTAAATAATGGCTTCAAAAGGATGTTTTTAAGGTTAGCGTTTGGAAGTTAAGCTTACTTTTAGTTTAGAATATAGACTCTTCCTTTAAATTTTAATGTGCAAGTTATTTTGAGAAACTTTTCTTTTTAGTGTTTGGGTAGTTGTGGTGGCTCTAATTCAGTTTTATCTCATGGGTTGGCACTGGTTTGTTGTTTATGTTTGCGTTTTTCCTTTTACTTCGATCTCAACTTGTTTCTTTAGTGTGATTTTGTTAGAATATCTTGTCATATCTCTGAAATATGAAGTGCTTTAGAATATATTATAGGATCAATTAGTTTGCTAATTGACCAAGCAACTTTGAGTTGTTTCTTAATCTCTTTAGAAATGTTTTCTTATTTAACTGTAGGTTAGGATTCTTATTGCATTAGTGGTCTTGAGCTTGTAATAGGTGCACTACACTATTACATGACCCAATTCTTAGTATAAACTCATCTTGGTGCTTTGTATTTTGTATCACATTACATTAGATCAATCTAATTGTCTCTCTTTTCCTATCTAAACCCTGTAATTTCACAGATTTTTTTTTCTTTCTGGTGCTTCTCTCCAATGCCCACCTCTTTATTATTATTTCCTTTTCTATCAAAAATGTCATTTTGGAATGTTGGTCTCTAACTTGGAGCAATTTCTCTTGATTCATTTTTTATTGTTTTTGAAAGAATAAAGTGGCTAAGATTTTATCGCAGTACTTTAGTGTATTTGGTTGGAGTGAAATGTCTGTATTTTGGGTTAGGATTGTATGTGTGGCCTCTTGTTGGTGTGGAGTTCATGGTTGTTTAAATGGATCTTCTATTGCCGACATGCTAAGAGATTAGGTAGCTTTATTAAATGTTTCAGCCAGTTTGGTTCATTAATATTTGTTTATTTTAGACTTTTAGTTTGGAGGAATCTTTACATTGATCTGTATTTCATTCTTTATTTCCAATGTTTATTGTGACTTATCCTTACTTTCTTTGCATTATTGTCTTTCCAGATTTTTGCCCTCAAACCTGCTGTCCACCAGGCATTCCTCAATTTTGTACCTAGTAAAGTATGTTGAAAATCAGTGAAGTGTTTATTATTATCTTTGATAATAATTTGTGTGAAATAATAAAATTATTTCCTTTTCTCCCCATGGTCTCCAAATTCAAGATGAATGAGAAAGATTTTTGGAATAAATACTTCAAAGCTGAGTATCTACATAGCACCAAAAATGCTGTTGCAGCAGCTGCTGAGGCTGCTGAAGACGAGGATCTAGCTGTTTTTTTAAAAGATGATGAGATATTAGAAATTGAATCTCGAAAGAAGGTCTTTGTCTTCTTTCTCTTTAATTTTTATTCTCATTGAAGATGTTTTATCTGCATTTTCTATTCCATTTATATGTCTGTTTGCAGGTTCGACGGGTTGATCCAACTTTAGACATGGAAGCAGACCAAGGAGATGATTACACACATCTTCCTGTATGGTGAATGAAACTATTTCTCAATCTCATATAGGAGGTTCTTTCAGTGTGTTTTTCATATTTTATGCAAGTTCACCTTTTTTAATGTAAAATCTCACCTTGCAATTTATAATCATTCTTAGTAGTTAATAATATGTCAAATGTTGTAAAGTTATCCATATTTCATACCTTATGCTGGTGATCGTTTAGTAGTTAGTAAGATGTCAAATGTTCAGTAATATATTTTTGCTGTTGGTTCAGAAGTGCTAGATTTGCATTGAATTTCTGTATCATAATCTTGTGTTATTTAATGATAAGGATCATGGGATCTTCCGAGACGGTAGCAAGGATATATCGGAAGCCCAAAATTCTTTGTATAAGAGAACATTGTTGCAAGATCTTAATAGACAAGGTGCAGTTGTTCTTGAAGGAAAGACATTAGGTAATTTCCTCTCTTCAATTTGATTGTGTATTTGCCAGAATTGATTTATAATTTTATTCTTATATTTTGTTCACATATTGCCTTTCCACATCATAACATCTATTCCCTATATTTTATGTTGTCTAAAATGTACCTATAGGCAGACAAAAAAAATCATCGATTGTAAATTTGTAAGATTGACAAATGCCGAATAATGCATATCATAATTAAGTTATTACCTTGTAATTAATTTGCTTTACTTCTGTAGCCATATTGAAGTTGGCTTTCAATTATTTCTTCTCTGGAAAAGAGTTCATGTGCAAAGTGAATTGAGAGAAACTTCCTTACATACACATGCTTGTACTATCACTTCTCTGCTACTTGCCTCTTTTAAAAAATCTTCAATGGTTTCAGCAGGATAATTTAGTGGTTGTGAAAAATCGTGGTGCAAACTGGAAAAGCTCAGCTTTTAAGAATCTTAAACTTGTCTTCTGTTCTTAGTTGTGTTGAAAAATTTTATTGGCATTAAGTGTTTCCTTGACCAAGAGTAAGACACATTTTAACAGCATTTTCCCAAAATCAATTGAGACTTTTGAGAGTAGAGTGCATTCAAATCTAAATAGGTGCAAAATATTTTACCCCATATGATCTGGTCTGATTAGTCAAATTTTAAAATATTAATGTAGATATGGAGATGGAACACCCAAGAACAGTAGCAGAAATTCTTGCTCGGAGAAAACAGGGTTAGTGTGGCTAACTTTTTTCTTGTCCTTTTCCCTTCTATTCACATGGAGAAAATTCTTATCTCATTCCACTATACAGAATCTGACGGGGTTGTAGATGAGGAGAGACAAAACAGAATTTCTAAGATGACCCCGATTGAGGATCTTCAGGCACAAGACAATAATTCTTATGCACCACTCTGTATTAAGGTCCAACTTTGTCTCAATTATTAAATGAGCAATGATTATTAAAGCACTGATATATTTCTAGCTAATAACTTGATTTATAAAATGTGTGCCCGTGGGCACATGGCATGGAAGTATTATATACATCCTTATAAAATGCTTTAAATCACTTAAAAGAGCAAGCATTATTAATTCTGTGCTTTTGGCATAATAAATTCTTTTCAATAAAAACTTTCTATCTTTGACTTCTATCATTTACCCATGGGCATATAATAGAAAATCCATATAAAATTTATTAATTAATAATTAATTGTATTTTTGGATAAAAAATCTATTAAGTCTTATGATTTCATTTGTTTCTTGATCAGGATCCTCGTGACTATTTTGATTCCCATCAAGCTAATGCAGTAAAAACTTTGGATGATTCCCAAACTGGAATGGAGCAAATGATCTGCAGTCTGGGTTCTGATGAAGCCTATGGCTCTTTGAGGGCATCAATATCTAAAATCAAAACTACGGGATTAAGGGATCCTCTCTTTAGTCCTGAGGTTGCTCTTAAGGTAATATATGTGTCACATCATTCTACATTTAAAAAAATGAGTTTTTTTTTTAATTGACAAATGTTTATGGTTAAATGCTGAATATTTTTCCAAGACAACTTACCTTTTTTTCTTTGTTGTTTCTTTTGTAATAACAAATATTCTATCCTACTGAAAATGAAAGCCATTTATTCTTTTCCAGGTCCTTAATGGATTGACTAAAAATATCTCAAGCACCAAATATCATCTTGGGAAAAGTTCTGAGGAGAGTGTCCTTGATATATTGCCCAATACAATTAAGGAGAAACTACTAGATGTGAGTCATCCCCAATTGTTTCTGAGGTCTTTGAGAAGGAAAAAAATAAAACAAAAAAGAATGGACGGAAAGAAAAGAAAAGAAAAACAAGCAGGGGATAATATTTTGAACTTCTATTGGTGTCTCGAGATATAGCATTTGTTGCTTTCAAAGCTTTAGTTTGGCTTTCAATAATTTTTGTATTGTTTTTCTTTTTTGAGTAGTTCTGAATGTTTGTATTTATGTTTGTGTCTTGCACGTATCTTTCTTTCCAGCATTGGGTGTCCAGTCAAGAATTGCTGAGGCACTTTTGGTCTTCATATCCAATCACAACACAAAACCTTATTAATAAGGTAAATGTTGAGCTTTTGTGATTTCAAAAAGATCTTCCAATGCTGAATCAATTTTTATGCATATCTAAAATTGCACTACTAGAATAAATCTGGGGTGTGGATTTCTTGCAATTATTTCTTGAGCTGATCACATATCATTTTTTTTTTTGGTCATGTTTCTTCAGTTTTTTCCTCCATCCCTCTCTATCTCTCGCTGTTTCATTTTAAAGAGCAGCATATTCACTTCATAATAATATACTGTTATGGTTTACATTGCAAGAAGTTTCTATTTGCTTGCATGGTAGGTCAATCAACCAGTTTTGTCAAAATTTTGCTTGATTTTATATAAACTATCTTGCTGGCTTTAATAAGAATTTTTTTGAGTTTGATATGAGAAGAGGTAATGATAAGGGATTTGATATTATGCCATGTACATTTGATGAACTGTTTCAGGCTAAGTAATTGTTAACAAACCATTTATGCCATTAGATTTTGCTTTTAAATCATGTGTCCAATAATTCTTTATACATATCTAACATGCACCTTAATAAGAAAAGCCAGTTTAACTAGTCAACTAATATCTATAGACTAGGTAAACTAATCGAGCATCAATCCATAAATAATTTTGCCCAAAGGGTCGAAGAAAGAGGCTTGGATACCATGTAAGGAACTGCTCATCTGAGCAGTTAAGCAGGGGTCTAAGCTTTATGCTTTATAATCAAATAAGTAGTATCCGTCAAATGTTCATTGATGCGTAGATGGGTTTGAAGGAGTATAAACTGTCTACCGGTTCCAATGTGTACCTGAACCTTCCCTTCTTTTCCCTCTTTAGAAGATTATCAAGCACGCTGAGATGATTAACCAGATGGCCATTGGATGAGTTGAGTGGGGTTTTCCTTCTATGTGCCATTGGTGGTAATTGGATCATACGTGCATGTTGGGCAGTTCCATATCACCTGCCTCAATTCCTAGGTTGTAGCTTATATATCTGTTGGGTAACATCACTTAATGCTAATTGGTTTTAAAATGAAAGCTAATATGGTATCAGAGTCCATCTTTGTCAATCGCTTGTTTTGGTAGGCATTGCCTCTTCTGGCAGGCATCTGTGGAGGGAGAGGGTTTTGTGTTGGAAAGTCCCACATTGCCTATCTCAATTCCTGGGTTGCAGCTTATATATCTGTTGGGCAACACTTCATAAATCTTGTAGTAGATATGTTTATAGTGATCCATTGAGAAATCTTGCCGAATTGCATTTTATTATATCTCATGTTTTGTTCACTCATCAATTAAATGCAGACAGGAAGACTGAAAGATTCCATATCACAAATATATTCTAAACTTGAGGTATGCATTTAGCAAAAGCTGTACTAGTATTCATCACTGCACTAACGTGTTTGCTTTTATCATTTTTTTGTGGATACCTGCATTAGTTTTATTTGTAGTAAGTAGTAACTACTATAGTTTTTTCTATTTTTATTTGTTGATTCCTAGGATATGAAGGTATCTGCACAGTCAGACCTGCGGCACCATGTTTCCCTTGTTGTACATCCTATGCAGCAGGTGAGAACATACCTATTTAACCATGTTTTATTTCTGTGTGACCTTCCTAAATTGCTGCACATATCCTGCCTCCTAAATAAAAGAAAAGTACAAGTTTTATGGAAACTATAATTTTTTTCACAAGTTTTTATAGGATTTAACACACACAAACCACTTCCTGCTTGATTAAGTCAACTACTTTGAAATAAACCTTTTATTTTGTTGGTATTAATTATGTTTGGTTGAAATGTGTTTTGAATTCTTAAAGTTATGACTAAATTTGATTTTATTCCTTCAATATTTTTGGTGGTTTTGGTTCTCGAAAATTTTGTAATTTTAGAAAATGATTCGAGTTCTGACCTGTTGTCACTTTGTGAGAATGTGACATGCATTTAGACATCTCACTTTGGTGATCATTTGGAGGTGGCATATAATATGACATGTTTATATTCATGCCACATCACCAGTAAGTGGTGGTAGAGACACTTCAAAATTTTAAAACACATGAAAACCAAACCAACAAAAGATTTTTTGGAGGACCAAAACAAAATTTAGTCATGTTTAACAGGAACAAGAAACATTTTATCAAGTTTTTCCCAACATCATATTGTGATACTTTCTTCCATCTTCTTTGGTTCCTTCTAAACGTGGTTTGGTCATGTGAGAAGTCCTAATGGAAGATAGTCTGATTAAATCTTCATTAAATGGTATTGAAAAAGTGGTTTGTGAAAAGCTCGATGACACCGGTTAATCCATGCATCTAACCCACTTAGTGCACCGAGGCTTGATTGTTGCCGAAATTACCATATCTTAAACTCCTTGTTTTCACTTTTCATGCTCTTAAATTATTATTGTAAAAATGTATGTTATCCCTTAGAAATGCTAATATCTTTTTGTAACTTATATTTTGTTGTTACCTTTTCGTAGTTTTTTTTTTTTTGAAATTTGAGATAGGTTTCATTATACTTTTGATTCCTAAAATTATAAATATTTTTTAAATTAGTCCCTACAAAAACCAATGTTGTCTTAGTCCCTAGAGAGGAACTAAACAGTGTTTTTGTTAAATATAGAGATTAAAAATGAAAGAAATTTAAATCGGAATTAAAATTAAAAAATCATATTTTAGGGACTAAGTATACTGAAGTCGAATTTTATTTCCCAATTCATATATCACGGTTCCTGGCTCTCTGCACAGTGTGACATGTGCGCAATGGAGATATAGCATTGACCGTTAGTTTTCAGTGCTTCATGATTTTGCCCTTTTCTTTTTCCTCCTTCGGAAGTCTTTGCGTCAGTTCTGTCTAGCTTCCCCCTCCCCCCAAACTAAAGTTATCCACCAACTCTATCTATTCAATTCTTGTTTTTGGCACTAGTATATGGGTGTTTGTTTTGCAGCCACTGACTGATGTTTTTGTTCAGTTTAATTTAGTGGATGGACCATCATGCCATTGTTGTTTATTGTCTGTCTCTCTTTTTTTTATTTAAATTTTTATTATATCCGTGGTGTTTGCTCCATCTTATTGAGGATTGAGAAATAAGGACAAATTTTGATGCAGGCTCTGAATGCTGCCTTATTACATTATGAGGCTGACATTAGGAAAAGAAATGCAAGAGGACAGAAGCCTAACGGTTATGTTTAGGAGAATGTTTAGCTCTATGTGCTCTGCTAGCATCATACTATAACAATTTAGGAATGTATATTCCATCAATTTTGCCGAGACCTCAAACCCTTATGGCTATTTATCTCTATATCGTGATGAAAAATTGAATTTCCATTAGAGTAGTCAGCAAGAGTCTTACTAGATAATTAACATGCAACGTAGAATTACTCGTTACTGGGGGCAAAGGACGAGTGAGTTCACTAGTTTCCAGCTCCTCCTTCCACTGCCTCCCTGTACTATACCTTACTACTGCTTGACTTTAGCAGTATATACAACAAAGGATAAGTGAATAACATGGTTTAATTAATTGCTTTGTACTCGATCAAGACGAAAATAATTTTACTGCTTTGTGCGCACAATACAGTATTGCATTCTGTCATGTTGATAACTTTACATTGTCTACTAGTAGTTTTCTTTTTTTCATAAAAAAAATCAACTAGAACAGAATGTGTTACAAGCAAGCATAAATGGCATTGAAAAATGGCAACGTCTAGGGTGAAACATTTTGTAAGTGGTTTACGGGGTATCACCTTAAAAATATTATTATTTTAATAATCATCAATCGAAGTTATCAGTTGATATATTTTAAATAATTTGTAATTTTAAAATTTTAATTTTGAATAGATTATTATTTAAAAATCTTGACTGTTTAATACTATATTAATAAATTTTATGGTCAATTTTAGCGGTTCGCTGGTGATGGTGACACTATGAGTAATGATAACATTATGAGAAAAAAATATAAGACAAAAAAATGGAAAAAGGAAGAAAGAAACCCGCAGAAAGAAACATTGCGAGGACATAGTGATAGCGGGATATGCAAAGTTGCAAGCCTTTCCGGCTATACAAGAAAAAAAAGTATTAATATATATCTTTATATCATAATCTTCAATCTCCCTATTTATAAGAATTAATTCAGTAGAATAACATGATTTGATAGATAATATTATCTTTTAAAAGTTAAGAACTTGATTTCTGGTCCATATATATATAAAAAAAAATTGTGTTAGAAAAAAATTAATTTTTTAAATAGATCTCATATTAATTTTTTATTTTTTATCAAGAATATTTGAGTTCCACCAGAAAATTTGATCAAGAATATTTTGTTTTGAAGTGTAAAGTGAAGTGTGGGATCCACCAGAAAAACTATTAACTAACTAAACATTATAATGTTCTAACTAACAATCATCCATGTTATCTTGTCTTTATATTTGTATTTAATGAATTTTCAGTCAAAAAGATACTTTTTTATTTTTTCCACTGGAATTAATCTTTTTAATAGGTATGATTAACGATTCTGTTTATCATAATTTTTATTTTTTTTCATTGTCGTTGGCATTTTTGTTATAAAATAATCCTGATTTTAGAGATTTGAGTGTGTTTGGAATTATGTTATTTAAAAAAATAAATAAGTGGTTTTTAATTATTATTTTATTAATTTGAATGAAAGGATATTACTAAAGTAAGAAAGTATAATAGTTAAAGATTTTTTTTAAAAAAGGTTAAAACTATTTAATTTTTAAAATTTTTATAAAAATCTTAAAGTGATGTTCTTTATTTAAAAAAAAAAATACAATTTAATACGAATATATGAAAGTCAATGCACGTGTTCAGAGTTGGTAGTGGTCTCTTTTCGACTTTGCTTGCTTGCTTGGTACTTTGAACAGTAGACAAAAACAAAAATGCACTCCAGGACAATTTAGTAGCAAGATAGAAATGCATTGAAAATAATACATACAACAATAGATATCTTATCAATAAGCATATTTGACCATAAATACAGATTTCAGAACTCATGATTGAAAAACATATTCTAAGTTGCATTGTTAGCATTAGTTGTTATTTTTTATATTTACGTCTAAAAGTAACAAAAGTAATAAAACTTCATATATAATGTTTATTCAGTTTGTCTATGACTTCGTCAGCAGTTTTTTTTCTGAAATTTGGGCTTGTTGAACAAGCCAATTGCACATATTACTCTATATAAAATGGATTAGTTTTGGCTTAGGAAAACACAACCTAGCTAGGATGGCAGAGGTGAAGTTACATGGATTTTGGTATAGTCCCTTCACTTTGAGGGTGAAATGGACCTTAAAGCTGAAGGGTATATACCCTATGAGAATATAGAGGAAGACCGCTTCAATATGAGTTCTCAACTCCTTCAATACAATCGGTTTATAAGAGGACTCCAGTGCTTGTTCATGCCGGAAAACCCATATCTGAGTCCTTGATCATTGTTGAATACATTGATCAGATATGGCCACAGAACCCTTTGCTTCCTACTGTTATAAAATAAACATTAAATACTATTTTAGTGGGTTCTAAATTTAGAAGTGGAAAGATGAAAGGTCAAGAGTCA
>JAMLFT010006982.1:0-15366 GCA_026544285.1 Pachyrhizus erosus
AATATATTTTCATGTATAATTTTTATTTATTTATGATATAAATATTTGTCCTTATAATTTATATATTGATTTTTTTATTTTAATTATATGATATGAATAATTTTTTATATTTTTATGATAATTAATCAAAATTATAAAATTTATATATCAAAATTGACCTATACACTGTAAAAATTAAAAATATTATTTATTTTCATAATCATATGAATGATAATTTTTAATTGATTATTTTCAAAAACAAAAATTAAACTCTAAAATAAAATAATTTTTTTTCATATCCATTTGATAATAACATATAAAACAAAATATTAAAAATACTTGTCTTTTAAATTTTCCAATTTTTTAAAAATACTGAAAAATTAATTTAATTTTGTTAAATGAAATGTTTTTGAGTTATACTCTTCTAAGTTTAGTTATTTGACTTCTTTTTCATTGAGTATTTAATTTTATCTTTGATCTATAATTTTTATTCTAACTATCACTTAAAGTTTATCAATTCTAATTTAAATTTGACTTCATTTTTTTTAATCGTGATACAATATATAAAATTAAATATTTAAAGATAAATTATATTTTAGGATTGTTATTATAATATTATTAAAAAAAACTAATATATCATTAGTTCAAGTGAAACTAAATTCAATTTCTGTAAGTAAGATCTCAAGTTTGAGATTAATAGATGAAAAAAATATGATTAAAGAAAAAAACCTATTAAATATGATCAGTTAGATTTTTTACACAGATTAGTCATTAGATGAATACTTTACATTAATATCGTGACAAAACAATTGTAATTTTATTTAATCCTAATTTAATTTTAAACTTTGATATATTGCATTAACATATATGATATGCATTGATTTAAATAATTTTTTTTAACCAATATAGTGTTATATGATTGACAAAAAAATTTGTTTCTTAAACATAGAATTGGAGGTTATATCCTTAGTCTGTACATATAATAAAAATATTCTTTAAAAAAGGTTCCATAAATGAATATAATATTTTGAAGGGTTCCTTGAATTTCAATAAGAATAAAATTAAAAAAATTAACAACTTATAAATTAACTTATTTTTACAAATTATTTAATATAATTTATAATTTTTTATAAATTATTAAAAAAATTGTATAGTAAATAAATTTAATTTAATAAAATTAACTTACAAACTAATTAAAATAATTTATAAACTATTAAATAGTCTTATCAAACATATTAATATTAATTGATTTTAATAAAATTGATGGTTTAGACCATAAATATTATTTATTAAAGACGAGATCAGGTATTAAATTGTTAAAATAATTTCATGTTAATTAATTTTCAGTGATTAGTGATATTGACTTGAATTTTTTAAACAAAATATCATATTTATAAATTTAAATAAATGAAATAATTTTTTTTATATAGATAATTTGCTTACTTTTCAAAGGAAATAAGTATTGCCAAACATATTATAAATTGCTTTTGCTTTCTTATTTTTAGAAATAATCTTTTGAGACTCAATTTTAAAATATCAAATAAGTGATTTTTATTAAATGATTTTTATTTTTCTATTTTTGAAAATAAAATAAAATTTCATAAAATGCATCAAATAATTTTTTTCTTTTTATTCATTTAAGTACTATATTTTTCTTCGTTTTTCCCCATTATGATCAAAGTGGAAATGACTTTAAGTATCTTAATCTTTCCTTTACACTTGCCATATAAAGAATACCATTAAAGAAATCATCATTGTATGGATGGATTCAATACTTTTAGAGTTCAAATCCTAATGAAATTGCCCCTCTTCTGTTCAGTCTTCCTGCTTCTCGTGAGTGTGACGTCGGTCGGTATCACATCTAAGATTATTATTATTTTTAGAAAAAAATTTATACATAGATATGTAAAATACACTATCATTTAATTATAGATTATTATATACAATAAATTTATTTATTTTTATAATAACTATTTTTAAAATTATATTAATAATAATTTATAATTAAATAACGATATAAAATTATTTTATACTATCAAAAGATAATTATTAACTTTTTTAATTTAATTTTTATGTATTGTTATAAAATTTATACAATCAATTAAATGTCATTAAGATAATTCTTTATTATTTAAATTAATATACACATGTAAAAAAAAATCTTTCAAAACGTTAAAGGTTATTTTTCTAATTTTAAATGTGTTAAAATAATTACAATTTTTTTAAAAAAAATAAAGATAACATAAATCTTGCATAGCAAAAATTATGCATGTAATAATAAAAATAAAGTAAATGAAATCAATTTAAATATTGTATATTTAAAATCAACTTAAATTAATATAAGGCTGATGTGTTGTATACGACAGTATATGATGAACTGATAATATAAAAAAATTTCTATTATAAATGTATAAACTATTTTAGGTTCTTATTTTATTATTATTTAATAAAACAAATCATTTTTATTTTTTTATCATGTTAGATTACCCATTATATTTTTATTTTTTTTCTCTTATTAAACGTAAACTAATGTTTGGAGTGTGCATATATTATTTTTTTTCCAAATTGTTGTGTATGTCATCCTAGCTGCCACGTTTGTTTTATTTTATTATTATATTAATAAGATGAAGACAAATCTCTTACAGATCAGCATGCAAGGATTATATGTACAAACACAAGTGGTTCAATTAAATGAGAAATAATGGAGCTGCAGCCACACATGACTATAAACAACAATCATGAAATGAAAGAAGAACCTCTCAATAAGATTTTTGATGTGTTGGAAGAATCCAAAAGGTGAATGAAAGGGTTGGTCCCAGGAGTAACAACACTTATTGTTAAGTCATGCATCTTAAAGATGTACAACAGAAATAGAAAATATTATATAATAAATAACTAATTTATTTTTTTTGCAAAAGAACCAACATTCTTTACCATCCCTTTTGTTTGTTGTGTTTGGTAGAGTGAAGGAAGGAAGAGAGTGGAAATAGAAATAAGAAAACAAGTTAGTTATTTAATAAAATGAAAGTGTGATAAAATTTTAAAAAGACACATGGAATCCACATAAAATAAAAATAACTTCACTCATAAAAGCAAAGAAAAGCGAAGAAAGCGTACAGAATTTGGTGACCCACGTTTATGGCACATATGAAAATCAATTAATGATAATATCATTATAAAAAAAATAGTTTAATGCCCAAAACAGTCCCAATTTCAGCATAAATAATAAGGGTGAGGTTACTTGTGAGCTCCTAAAAATTTACCCAAGACTAGGAAAAATATTTGGGCCAATTGGGAAGATGAAAGGCCCAATAAAATATCATGTGCTTAAAAATACAATTTCTGAAAATGAAAACTAAGAAGTAGGAAATGAAGAAAAACAGCCTAAAAAATTCACAAGTAAACTCTCCGAAAAATGATGAGATAAATGTAAAACCATGGGAAGAACTCCATTAAAGTAATTGGCCAGCTAACCCAGCATTAAATAATTTCACTAAGTTGAAATCAAAGCTGGTTTTGTGTCCTGAAAAGCCTAAAAAAGTTTTGGTCAAAATAATTGAACACTAGTCCCTTTTCTGTACCAAGGGTCTCCTGAAAACAACAATGGATGCCTTTTGTTTTATTCCCATAAATTGTGTATAAAGTTGTCATTCTCACCTGATATGTTGCACCACTCAGATTATATATAAAGAGAAAAGGCCATACACGAAAATTGTAAAATAGTTTTATATGATTATTCGAATCACAAATTATTACGTAGAATAAGTTGATTGAAGGGTAATTCTTAAAATCAAGTGTTCTCATTCTATGTGTGTATGGTTTTATGTTGAAAAATTAATTTTGAATCTCAATTTGATTTTGGACATTTTTTTTTTTGATTTCATATTGAAAAAAAAATTAAAATTGATTACGAGTTTAGAATTGATTCTGAATTAAAACAATTTTGAGTAGTTTTTGTATTTGATAAAAATTTATACTAAGTTTTACTCTTGATTTAATTTTATAATAAAAATATTTGAACATAAATTATATAATTTTAAAATTAATTTTAACTAAAATAAATTTTACAAAATCAATTTTGTCAAATTGATTCAAACGCATACTCTTACTCATTCTTTCTCTAAACTACACCTTATATGTAAACATCATAAGTACAATAGTGAATGCTTGGTAACTTTGCGAATTAGTTTAGTTCCCCGAGATTTAAAATAATAAATATGATTATATGTTGTTATTTGGAAACTTGGTAACAAAATGATAAAATTGTGTTGGAAGAATGAGGTTTAGGATCTTAACACATGGGTCGAATCAATAGATTAAGTTTGGACTTTGGGAGCTCATAGTGACTAATATGAAGATTTATAACCTTAACAATTTATAACTTTGCAATACGCTCATATATGACATACTCCCAATGGAAAAAAAATTTAAAAGCAATTGATATATTTTTATTAGAATAGACGGATAGAATAATGAGAAAAAAAAGTCATATATTGTTATTATAATTTTTTTTACATTTTCATTTAATTATAAATTATTGTGATAAATTTATTAACTTTTATAATAATTACTTAAAAAATAATATAATAATAAATTATAATTGAATAATAATATAAAAATGTTTTACATTATCTATTAAATTCTATAATAATTGGGTGTTGATGGTTGACAATGACTCCCTCCATTTAATCAGTTATTCGTGTGCTAACATCAAATATTGAAGTAATAATAAGAGTAATCATAAGGCGACTTCTACCGTGGACTTCATTTGAATATTGAATATGGTCCACCAATAAATTATGTAATTAATATCGTTGGATATAGTTTTAAAAAATTGAACAGTATAGATCAAATCTGCTAGCAGAATAGATGGTAAATTAAAATATAATATTAAAATATTTTTTATTTGGATAGACCAATTTAACCCTACATTAAATGGGCAATGTTGGAAAAAACATTTATGGTTTGCCCTTGGTTTCAAAGTAGGGTTCATCTATCGTATAGAAGCTGAAAGAGAAACCATCATTTTTTGTGGGGTTGCATCTTCGAGTGACAAATTCAAATATGATTGAGGGGTGCATGACTTTGAGAAAATATAAGTATATATTTACTATTTTCATAATTTGATCCCCGAGTTTCTAATTTTTTGGTCATTGTCAAAATTTGTGTTTTATTAATTAAGTTATTTCTTACGTTTCATCTCACAATGGATTTTAATATTTTTATTTTTATTTTCGTATGCATGACAGTAATAATACTTATTTTTTAAAATAAATATTTCTGCCGACTCAAGCTTCTGATCTGCCGCTGGTATCTACGATGGTGGAACTGATGTGGTGGCACTGACAGAAGGATAACATTGATTAACATTTTACACTTTTAAAAACTATTTTGACATTAAAGATCAACTTTACACTATTCTATGCTTTCAAGAACCAAATTAGATATTTATTTAATTAAATTTTTAACTTTTATTATGTGCAAACTGATGACCCAATCTTTCCAAGTTCTAGGTTTTTTACATGTCTAGGTTAATTCTTTACAAAAATTACAGAAAATAATATTTTTTAAAATTATAAAAAACTTGACTTTGTTAATTAATTTATTTTTTATAAAAAATACTGAAGTTGTGTTTCAAATAACAACTTGCAGTATTTTTTATTAAGGAAATCGTGTTTAATGTCACGACTTGCATTTTTTATTTTATTATTTACATGTTAGCCTACGAGTGCTTTAAGCCCCTAGAAGACACGAAACTCGACACCAACTTTGCAGCAAAAATCGTGCTATAAAACAAAAAAGTGAGGTTTTAAGAGTTAAGATTTCTCCTGAAAATCATTGTAAGTCCTAAAATTGAAGAGAACACTTATTGCCCCAAAACTGTTATTGTGTCCAACTCTTAAGGATAGATACAAGAAAATAGATGAGATCATGTTCGACACGCTCGACAACCTGTTCAAATTTTATCAAGAAAAATAAAACAATAAAAATTACGTTTGATGTCACGACTTCTTTAATAAAAATAAATTAAATGAAACATGATTTCTATATTTTATATATAAAAAATCAAATTACGATAATCGTATTTTAAATCATGACTTACCCATTCTTATCATTTTTAAAAACTACTGTTTCCTGTAATTTTTGTAAATAAGTTACCCCATTTAAGTAAAACAATTAACGTTGTACAGTGTAAATCACCCAAAGCACTATAAATTTCAATTAATCCTCCATAACAACAGAAAGTGACGTATCACTTCGCTCAACAGAGAGAGCCCTTCGATTCTAAGTGAAACTCACACTTCATCCATTCTATCGTGAGAAGCAATTTTTAGCGAGTTTTTTTGCTCTCTGCCAGTTTCGAACCGAAGATTTGGACTTATTGAAACAAGTCATTTGGGAAAATATGGAGACTGAACTCGAGATGCATGTCTGGTGTTACTTTTTGGGAATGAAAATACATCATTTATCCAATCTATCTAATACTGGCAGAAAGTATGCTCTGGGAATGCTAAAGTAAAAATGTTACATATGGAAAAGTGCAAACCAATAACGACAATATTTGTAGCAAATGAAAGGATTTCTCAACTTTAGATGACTCAAAGGCATATGGTTTTGTTTAATTCAATGCTTTAGAGATAGTGATTGAAGAGGTAGTTTTAATGATTCCGAGAGCACTACTTCTCTTTTTTATTTTCTGTGGCAGTAATGTTTTTTGTGGAAGTCAAGAAAGAGATTATAGCTCGATCCGGATCTAAAGTCGAATACATTTCATCACCAAGGGCAAATTAACAAATATCTTGGAAAATTTAGGGAAAAGCAAGTTGAATAAACTGTACTTTTTAGGTTGATATCAATTCAGCCGTATCAATGATAAAACCAAGTATATGCCAAAGTAAAGCAGAAACAATGAAGGAAGCTTATGAACTACAGTGATATTTTAACAAGATTCAGGATGATGATAAGTGAAGCTACAGTAATATTTTAACGAGATTCGGGATGATAATGAGAAGTGAAGTTAGAGTCTCCAAGAAAAATCTCAAGGATACTCCCTTAACTTCTATGTTTAAGTATTTAATTTTCATACTGGTTAAGTTAATTTCTGCTGCGAAGTATGGACAGTGTATCTATAATGGATTAAAAGAAGTTTTAGATCACATGAAGATATCTCTTCTTCAAAATATGTGTACAAGAAAGAACACTGTCTATTGTTGTAATGGTTCCCACGGTCGTCACTACGAGCCGAGAACCAGTCTTCAAAACCGTGCACACATTTTTGAAGGGTATGTAAACAAGCAAACGAAAAGGTAAACAAGTTTTCATCACATAATACACTATATAAACGTAACTGCGTCTAAATTGTATTGCACTGATCGATCATATATCAGGTTTTATTTCTTGCGGCGTTCGACGTTGGCGACCCCCTCTTCATCGAAGCGTCCAACATCATTGAAGGTCTGTCCCGCAATCTGATCCGCGGCTTTCAGCGTTTCTGCTATCGCCCCTGGTTGACTCTCTTCCACTTTCACCACCACCTTATCCCCACGCCCCTTAGATTGATTATCTTCGTACCCTTTACCTTTCAGTGTTAGATCCTCCATTTTCCTCCTTGCAGCTTCATCTGCACCACTCACATTTTCCTGCATTACATCATATATGTCCGCAACCACTAGTCAATTTTCTCAAACTTTCAAAATTAGTCACATACATGATAAACAAATACCTAAAACGTGTTTTAGCTTAAATCTAGTGGTTTTAGTCCTCATACATTTGAAATGTGATGAGACAAGTGAATTTTGACCCACCACATTTCATATATATGTTAAAAACTGATTTTAGTCTGGCTCTTTATTTGTCTTGCATCTCTGAAATGTAATAAATTTCGTCCTAATGAAGTAGGGTGAGGGACGAAATCCATTAATATTTCGGTAGAAATATGAAATCAAAATCACCATTTTTAAAATATAGATATCAGAACTTAATTTCAACTAAATCTCGAAAGCCTTTAAAAGATTTAATTAAAGGTAAGACCTTGGTGTTCTCCTTTGCCTGTGCAGTTTTCTGTTTTGCTGCATCTGCTGCCTGTGCAGTTTTCTGTTTTGCTGCATCCGTTGTCTGTGCAGTTCTCTGCTTCGCTGCATCCGTGGTCTCCATAGCCTTATCCTTCGCTGCATCCTTGGTCTCCATAGCCTTATCCTTCGCTGCATCCTTGGTCTCCATAGCCTTATCCTTCGCTGCCTCAGTCTTCTCCGCAGTTTTGTTCTTTGTTGCCTCAGCAGTTTCTGCAGCCTTGTCCTTCATCTCCGTTGCCTTGTTCTTCGCCGCCTCAGTGGTTTCCGCAGCCTTCTCTTTGGTTTCCTCTTTCTTGCCGCTCAAGTAATCAACAGCCCTCTTAGCCGCATCCGCAGCAGAGTCCTTCAGCTCCCCAAGCTTCCCCAACGTTGTATCTTTCCCTTCTTTCGTTTTCTCCGTAGTGTAGTCCTTATACTCTCCCATCTTATTCACCGTAGCATCTTTTCCTTCTTTAGCCTTCTCAGCAGCATAATCTTTATACTCCCCTCCCTTCTCCATTGTCTTATCCTTGGCTTCCTTCGCCTTCTGAGAAGCATAATCTGTGTACTCCCCAGCCTTTTGCTTCGTTGCATCTTTCGTTTCCTTTGCCTTCTGAGACGCATAATCTGTGTACTCCCCAGCCTTTTGCATCGTTGCATCTTTCGTTTCCTTTGCCTTCTGAGAAGCATAATCTGTGTACTCCCCAGCCTTTTGCTTCGTTGCATCTTTCGTTTCCTTTGCCTTCTGAGAAGCATAATCTGTGTACTCCCCAGCCTTTTGCTTCGTTGCATCTTTCGTTTCCTTTGCCTTCTGAGTAGTATAATCCGCGTACTCTCCAGCCTTGGAACCGGTTTTGTCCGTGGCAGAATCGTAGATCCCAGGAGACTTGGTGGCTGATATGTCTCTCACTTCCCCCGTTGCCACGTCATCGGGTTGCACATTAACATCATGAATAACCTCTGTAGTGTACGCATTTGCAGGGTCTTTCTTCCCAACGACAGCTTCCTTGGCATTCTCGTAGGTGTCTTGCACCGCCCTTAACATGGACCCAATTACACCACGCTTTTGTTGATCAAGCGGTTGTTGTTGGTCAGCAACACCCAAATCACGGTCTCTTTCTCTGTTGACTTGCTCAAGATCTTTGGCAGCAAGCTTTGCAGCTGCCTCAGGTCGTTCCTCTTGTTGCCTCGATGCCATTGAAGTAGTTTAGTTTTTACACTAGTTTTCCCTCTCGAATGGAACTTTTGTGTGGATTGTTATGGAGATGTGGTAGGAATGAAATGTGGATTTGAAAATTTATATGGGAAGGAGAGGGGTGTGAGTGACACGTGGCTTCACGAGGGATGGGTCGGTGGAGGAACATTTGGGAGGTGTCACACGTTGTCATGAGATGCTCTTTGGTGGTGACATCTGTCTTACAATCGAAAGCATGTAATGAAATGTAGCGTTGAGGATATGCATGTTGTGCTTTAGGAGGATTGAGATATTTGGAAAGTGGTGTTTGGGGGAGAGGTCGGTCACTCGGTCCCATAGAAGCCTGACATGGTGAAGGTGTGTGGTTAACTCAGAATCGTGACAGTATGTTAGGGGAAGAAGTAACCAATTCGAAGTCAAACGATTCCTCTCATGGTTCATCCTTGTGCAATGTGCAATGTGCAATGTGCAATGTGCAATGAGAGTAGAAACGGCTTTACTGTTATCTACATCCCATTTTATCCGCTTTGCGTCCATCCAAAAAGTTTAGTTAAATACTTAAATGATTGAATTTATTGGGAAAGCATTTAGCTAATATGATCTTTCCTCATTTCAATCTCGATACATAGATGCCTACATGTTAATTACTCTAGATAAGTTGTATCAAGATGTTATCAACATTTCTTGAAGTTTTTCTCTCTAAAATGTCTAAGTGACATTTCAAAAATGAAAGCTTTGATGATAGAAAGACTCCGATTCGTGATTACATATAAGACTGATTTAATGGATTAAATCTCTCATTTAATTTATTAAATTACTCTTTCTCAAATCTATAGTTGAGTCACAACCAATTTAATAAATTATAGTTATGTTTTAATATCATCATATTTTCAAAGTTTTAATAAGTTAAAGTAAGTATTTAATCTATTAAAATAGGAGCTTTCTTTTTCAAGCAAAGCTATCAGAATTTTAATAAATTAAAGTAAGTGTTTAATCTATATAAAATAACACCTTATTCTTTTGAGTTCCTAACACTATTTTAATGGATCAAAGTAAGTATTTAATCTAATAAAACAACTTGGTTTATGATCCAATTTTCAACAACATTTTAATTCATTAATTCTCAGTTTTTTTAATAAATTAAAAATAAAATTGAATGAAGTTTACAAATTTTATCTATAAACTAATTAATTATTTAATTTTTTCAAATAACTTTAGCATTAGAAATTATTAAACTGAGTTAGATCATCGTATTATTACAACTTATCATAACATGAATCAAATATAACACAAAAAAACAAATCTCAACAATAGTTTGACTCTTCAAATTCATAAGTGTCAAGCTTCAACATCAATATATATTACATTATATATTTTATCTTATCATATTGATTTTAACTCAACTTATCTTTAAAATAAAAAATATATACTACATCAACATGATAAAACAAGAGATACAATAATCTTATTTAATCTTATTGATGTAACAAACAATGAAATATGATATATATTTATATACAATTTTTTTAAATTCATTATGTATATAATTTATTTTTCGCATTTATCTTAAGAGAGAAAAAAAATATTATTCATGTATATTTATATGCATTTTCTTAAATTTTACTGTATATATTTTTTTTTCACTCTCACCTTGAGAGAAAAAGAAAAGATAAAATGAAAAAAAATAAAATAACCCCACAAATGGTGCAATAAGAAAAAGAAAATAAAGAAATGCAGAGTAAATATAAAAATTGAGATATAAAAAAGATGACAGTTGAACTTATAGTAAAGTTTCGTTGGTTCTGAAATCTTCAATAGTTTTTATTTTTCTCACCTATATTTAACATACCGGTCGCTCCATATTACATCATTGTCAATGTGAAGTAAGTTATTAAACATAGCCATAAGTTACAACTTATTATGAGTCATTGATCATCATGGATTCTGATGTTGAGTCTCCTAAGCCACACAGAATGAAGGATCATGTGAAACACATCGAATCGCTTAGGTGGAGAATGTACCTCAAAATGTCTCCGAATTTGTCCTACTCTTCTCTGCATTCTTATGTACTGCCTTGGAGAAATACTCATTAAAATATCCTTCAAGTGGGGAATGTCCTTCACAGAAACCTCAACCGAGAAAACCTTCCAATTCAAAACGTCACTGAAAGGAGGGACATAGTGCTCCGAAATGAGCACAGGAACACACCCTGTGTAAATTGCCTCCACAACTCTAGGGCTAGCCACCTCATACCCACTAGGACAAAGGCAAAACTTGCTCTTCCTCAACATGCTATAGTAAGAAACACCCTTTGGGAGGTACTTGTGAACCTGAATATCTTCATCCTTATTTTCCCAATACTCAAAAACAATTGGCCTAATGGGGCCATGAACCCCCCCAGCAAAGAAAGCCAAAATTGAACGTTTAGATGCAGATGGCCCACCAAGGAAACCATTTATTGAACCGGTTTGGAGATTAATTTCAGGAAATGAAACATCCTTTGCAGGCTTGAATCCTTCAGAGGTGTTGGCATTGCATAGTACACGAATAGAGTTCTTGTACAGGTAAGGTAAGGAGAATGATGTCTCTGGCCCCTAAACATAAAAGAAAACAATAATGAAATTAATTAATAAACTTTTTAATATCTCAAATTATTAAATAAATACTACAAACAATCATATAATCACATTATCTATAATAAATATATTGATTGTTATAATAATTATATTAAAAATTATACTAAAAATAATTTATGATTGATTACTCATGTAAAAACATTTTATATGGATAGAACATGCCTATATTAAACTCTAGATTATTTATTTCTTTTAAATCAACAATGTGGGATAATGAATTAGAGGTACTGAGGTGTTCACCCAATCATGGCAAGCAAGCATGAAGTGATCAGCTCCAAGGCTTCGGTTCCAATAAGGGTATCTTGCAGCAATGAGATTGATATAGTCTGTGACAGTTTTTTTTATGGGGCCGAAGTCGCGTGAGTCTCTTTTATACACAAATCGAACCATCATTACTACACTAAAAGGAAGGAAAAACACATGTGCTTTCTTGGGGTCTTTAGTTCGAAAATGATCATTCATTTCAATAGCATGTATGAAGTTACCCTCCATGGAGTATATGCTTTTGCAAGGTCCATTATGGAAAACTGGAGGCTCCCCTTCTTCGTACACAAATACTTTGAACTGTTTCTCCATTTCTAAGTAGCTCCTGTTGTAGGAATTTTTTAAGGAGAGGGTGATTAATGAGTGATTTGTTATGAACAGTGAATATGGCTAAAAAAAATGCATGTAACATTGTTCATTTCTTGTGCTTGTGGTATTGAAAAGAATTCGTGTGCACATTTGGCCATTCTCCAATATTGATTGAGATTTTTGTATAATATTACTATGCAAATTTGTAATTGATCATTATGGAGAGCCATGCATGGAACAGTGCATTGTGTACCTGTGAAATGCCTTAGCATTCCAATACATTGGACCTATTGGAACATAATCTGAATCTTGTGTTTGATTCCCGTTTCTGGCTTCTCTGATTGCAGCTCGAGCTTGTGCTAGAACAATTTCGGTTCTTTCTAAGATGCTTAACTTTCTTTTCTGCTTCTGTCTTGGGTGAGGATCACTAGATTCTTTCACAGGAGCTAAATTGAACGAAGGTTCGGTGAAATTGAAAACTTCAGTATCATTCTGTTCAAACAACACAAGTCATCAACTTTAGTTAAACTATCAAATGACAACTTTAGTTGAACAAAGGTTCACTAGATTTCAATTTAAATGAAAATTTGATAGAATTATCTAATCCCTGTTCTTTCTCCAAAACAAATAAAATTTGATCATTCACTTAATCATGAGCTTAAGACAAAAAATTAATGTAACTTCCAATGTGTTCCTCACTCCCAAAATAAAAATGATATCTATACATAATTTTCTCTGAATTCACATAAAGATTTTGCAAATAAAACAAGGAATTTGGTCTCTTATACTAAGAAACACTAAGTTTAGTTGAAATTAATATTATTTATCAACTAATCCAGTTCCTGGTACTATTATAAATCTAGTCCTTACTTTTGACAACTATTAGTTAATTTGTCCTTTATACTTTTTCGTATCAGTTATCATATTGGCTGACATATTCCTATGCTAGATACTAATTTGAATGATAATGGTTAAAATTATCACTAAATTTTCCTTTAGATTATTTCAAGAACTTTTTTTTTAACCACAAATATCTAAAGTAGAAAATATCCACAACATGATAAACTAACATTTCTAATAATTCCATCAGTTTGAATATGATTGTTCCTCATAAAAGAAAATTGTGGTCATATAAAAAATAAATAAAAAAACTTACATTTCTAGCAGAATTTTTTTCATACACAAAGTACAAACCAAAGATCCAAGAAAAATAAACGTATACTAAATCAATCATTTAATGTTTAATTGTCCCTAGTAACATAAATTTCAAGCAGAAATTGATGTTATCCTAGTATGTCATAGGCACACCCAACATACTCAAGAATGTAATCTTAGTTATTGAATATTTCGAGGGAAGACCATGCTTGTTTGTCTTTTGCCCTTAATTTTTTTAGTTTGAGGACAAATCTTTCTAAAATGAAAGAAAATACATTCAATATTCATTGAATTTTCCCCATCACCTATATGAATTGATTTAAATGTTTTCTATTAGCTCTAATGTCTCAAATAGCAAGCTACCCCCCACCCCCCGAACTAATCCATGTGTAAAAGAGATAAATTAAAGAACATACCGCCTACATTCTTTTCTAAGTATGAATTTTTAACTACAAAGTATTTTTTATTTTTCATTTTAAAAGTTCAAAATAAAAATTAATTATTATTTTATCGATTATACTCTTACTTTTACCAAAATTTTAATTATTTTATATGTTTATATGAAATTAAATAAAAAATAAATTAATCAATAAGATAGATAAATAATATTTTAAGAAATTCTATAATAATTTAATAAAAATAAAATATTAATTATATTTCTTAATTCAGTACCACAATCTTAAACCATCCTTAAAAATAGAAGTGAAACAATCGGATTGTTGTGACATTATCAATGGTTCCAAAAATGTTAGATTCCTCTTATTCAATTTAAAAGCGATGTTTTAAAAAATTAAGAATGTAATTTGTTGGAACTTTTTTTACCTTATCAACTAATAAACATCATTCCAATACAACTGTCAAACTAATTAATATAAAAGTCATGTAATATCAATACTTCTTAATTGAATTCATTAATTTGTGTTTAAAATTATTATTTTTAAAAATGAATTTAAAATAATTGATTTTAATTAGAAGATAAAGTAGAATCATTTAAGGTCTCAATATATACGTAGAATAATTTATTTATTTTAAAAAAAAATTAATGACTCTGACACCCTAATTAGTTACACCACAGAAAAAAAGATTACTTCCATTGAAATTAATTTCACTTGATATAAAATGGAGTTGGAAAGATCAAAATTTTCCCAAACTTTTACAAATACAGCTCAAACAAATTTAAGGTATTCATAAGGTGGGTAACATTTTTAAACCGAAATTATTATAGTTATAAATCTTTCAACAAAATATTTCGTTGAATCTTCTTATTAGTACAAAATGTAAAAATATTAAATAATTTTTGACAATCTAACACATTAAATATAAGTATTTTTTACTCTATACGTTTGGTTATAAAATATTATTAAAAAGATTTATAAAAAATATAAAAAATAAGAGATATATTAATAGTGTAAAATCTACATTATCATTCAATTATAATTATTATAAATGATAAATTTATTGATTTTTATAAAAATCATCTTAAAAGTCATATTAACAATGATTTTTAATTGATTAATCATATAAAATTATTTTACACAATTAATTATTATTTCTCTTTTTTTATGTATCTTAATTATAATAAAATAATTATAAAATGTTTTATTTTGTCTCTTTTTATTTTTATTTTACAGTAAATGCATATATAAATTAATTAAATCTTGAATTAAAATAAGAGATATAATTAAGTATAGGATAATTAATATTATCTTAAATTTTGAAAACGAAAATTAAATAGAAATAATTTTCTTTTAAACTCTAACCATTAAAAGAAGGGAGC
>JAMLFT010006983.1:0-15366 GCA_026544285.1 Pachyrhizus erosus
TAATTTATTATTATTAAGCAATTTTTTATCTAACAATTTTTTTATATCGAATTAAAGATGAAAATATTTATTTAGTATTATTAATTTTTAACTACCATATAATTTCTAGATGTATTTATATAATTTTAAAATAAAAAATAATTTTATTAACTCTTGGGTTGAACAGATAATTACGCTAATTACACATATAAAATATCCTTAAAATATACTTGAAATTGGTCTGGTAAATATTGATCTATATTGATTTTAGTCCTTCAAAAATAAATTTAAAATTATTAAAACTCTTCTTTTAAGTTCTTTATTTAACTTTATTGTTTTTTTTAAAAAAGCTACATTCACCAATAATAGATTTGTGATTAAGACTCGAACTATTACTAGGAATGTGTATTTGCTTATGTTTATTCCCATAATCAAGTTTCACTAACACTATAAATAATATATAAGTTTAATTATATGTAATTGTTTAGAAATAATATAATTGTAATATGTTTTTTTTCCTATTATTGTAGGATACACTAAGTGCTAATGTTGGAAATAAAAATGTTAATGTTGAAACAACTATGTTTGTATATTTTTAATAGAAAAAATTAATAAAATAAAATTATGGATTTAAAAAGTTTTAAATTTTTTTAAGCAAATGTAGTGAAATTATTTTTAGAAAGAATTAACAAAATGAATTATCCAACCTGACTTAGTTCGACTCGACTCTTTAGATCATATTTAAAAAATGAATTGAGTAAGATTAATATAAATATTTTGTAGTCAACCTAACCTGTTATACTTTCTTTTTTTAATCTAGCCCTATATAAATAAAAAATAAAAATAATAGTAAACCATAACTTTTTTAGATCTATAACTTTTTTGGTTCAACTTATCTTAAAAAAACCTATCAAATCAAACTAAATTAGTCTAATTTTTAAAAAATTAAACTTTCTTAAGTCTTATCCAACCTGATTCATTATTAGATGGATTCATCAAATATGATTTCTTTTACCAATTCTATTTTTAAAGAATTGTAATTATATATTAATATTTATCTTTTTAAAATAAAAATTTAATAATATAAAATAATTTTATACCATCATCTAATAATAAATTATTATTAATATAACTTTTAAGATAATCATTATAAAACTCAATAAACTTGTCATATATAATTATATGTAAGTAAAAAAAAAAATGTAATTTACACTTTCAATTCATACTTTTTTTTTTTCCTCTTAAAATAATGTAAGTTTAATATATTATGTTTATGAGCGATAAATTATAGACCCAAAAAGCAAGTTATTTAAAGGCACCAAACACCCACTCTCTGCCAAGAAGCAATCTCAGCGAGGAGGAATACATCCACCGTCGCCGACGCGCTGTTAATGACCCTCGGTTCGTTTCCTTTTCTTCTTTATGCAACTTTAACCCTAACTCCTGTTCAATTTTGTTCACATATTTCTGCTGAAGTTGGAACTTTTAAGTTTTACGTTTCTCCTTATATAACGTGTTTCATTCGACATTTTCATTTTTTTATTGTTCTCATTGCTGGTTGTTCCTTTTATTGAAAACGTTCTGTGATTATAAAAATTAAAATGGGGAATTTTTAGAGCGTTACCTTTTGGGTTTTGTTCCGTGTTCTTAATGTTGTGGAATGTGTGGGAGGTTTATGTCTGTGAGCTTGTTGCCTTATTCTTAGGTTCGGCCATCACAAAATGTCTCCAGTATCAATGTTCTGTTTGTTCAATTTTGGATATTATTATAGGATTTCTTTAAAATAGGTTAAGGGTGCGTTTGAAAGGGCTTGTTTAGGGCGTATTTGGACCTATCAGAGTATTTGCATAAGTGTTTAGAAGGGTTTATGAAAATAGCTTATGACTTGTTCATAACTTGATTTTGGCTTATTTCAATAAATTCTACATGATAGCTTACAATAACTTACAACTTATATGAAACATTTTTAATCTTGTTTTCTTTTCGAGTATAAAAAATAACTTATGCATATGCGTTTATATGATAAGCATTTTTTTTTGCTATAAGCTATTTACTCAATTAGGATTTTAAATAGTGTGCTATAATGTAGTGCCCGTAGCGGAGGAAATAGTGGCGTAGCAGATGCGGTGGTGGTGATTCCAAAAAGGTATGTTCTATTGTTAGGGCTTGTTTGTGGGGCTATTTTTTGAGATTTCAATTTCCAAAAAAATATTTTGCTTATAAAATCAATCAAAAGGCTGTCCTTTCTCACTTTCTCTCTCGACCCAACAATCCAGTGGCTGATTTCACTTTCTCTGCCTCTTTTCTCTTCTAAAGCAACTGGTTTCTGGTTTCCATTCTCTCCAGCAACTAGGTCTGTTAGAGATTACTGCCTCTCCCTATCTTAGGTTGTATATGCCAAAATATATTATTATGTTTTGCATTTTAGAGAAATTATATTGTTTTGTGCCCTGTCAAAATGGCCAATTAATTTAACTAATTATCTGTTGAACAACTTTGAGCCCTCCCACTTGGAAAAACTTGCATTGATAATGGGATGAAAAGGAAACCATTCGGGTGTCTGGGTGCTGAACTTATTCTTTACTTTTTCTTATTTATGTCATGTGTTTTCTATAGCCTATTAGTTACCCCAACTTTGTGAAGTTTGGTGTTCTTAGGTTTCACTTGCTTGATCGAATGGAGTCATCAGCAGAAGAGTATTCTGCATTTGAACAGAAAGTTAGTAGGACAGTGTACATGGACAACCTGTCACCACAGGTCACGGAATCTGTGATAAGAACTGCTCTTGACCAATTTGCAACTGTGAAAAATGTCAAGTTTATTCCCAACTACATTGGACCAAGCAATCAGCCACAGTGTGCATTAGTAGAATTAGATTCTGCCAAAAAGGCAAAGGAAATTATATCAATCATACGGCAGTATCCTTTCATGATGTCTGGGATGCCACGTCCTGCAAGGGCTCAGCCTGCTGTGATGGAAATGTTTGATGATCGGCCAATAAAGCCTAACAGAAAGATCAAGGTCTGTTGGTTGGAGCCAAGTGATCCTGATTTTGAGGTGGCAAAGGAAATAAAGGATCTTACACTCAAACATGCAGCAGAAATAGAATTCCTGCACAAAGTAAGTTCATTCCTGGTAATCAATTTATTTTCTATAGCTCTTATTACTATTACTATTCCAATTCTTCAATTTGCTGAGTATGCCTCTAGGTGGAATATCTATTTTCAAATGAATTTTTATTTGCAATGTTCATGTAAGTTTCTGGTATCCTGATAAATGCATGCTTGTGTCAAACTGGCAATATTTCACTCGAATAGAAATGTTGAATTAGATTCAATACTTACATTAACAGAAGAGCAATTAGCAGTAGTGTTAAGCATTTTTGTAGTGAGTGTATGATAATTACTAGTAACTTTATGGGTACTGGCTGGTGGAAATGGTGCTGTAACAAGTGATTCTTAATTTCTTATGCGCTGTTAGCCCACAAGCTTTATAAATTGTGAAGATGTCAGGGAAGTTATGCTGAAATTGGAGTAACAGAAAATATTTGATAGAAAATTAGAAATTAGGGAAACAAGGGGATGGATAGATAATCTGTCCATATTAAACATACCAGAAACTCAGAAACTAATGGCATAAGGCTTTTGTTGTTTGTTTGTTTGTTTGTTTGTATTAAACACACCAGAAACTATGAATTTTGTTTTCATTGATGAGCTGGGATAAGAAAAAACTGTTTGAAACGTTGGTTGATTTGATACTAATTTTATAGAATTGGCATTCCATGTTATGTATTCTGGCTTAAATTTAGTTGCTTTGATCTTTCAGTTTGTGATTGGAATAATTTATTAGTTTTAGTTTCAGAAAAAGAAGATATCACCACTGCGTCTAATGTAATACCTATGCATTCTTTATAATCCCTACACGTCATTGCTCCTAATTAGGAAATAATACTGAAAGGAAACATTTCATGTGTTAAAATGTGTTTGTGGGAGAATCTAAAAGTCTAAAAAGAGTGTGCATGTGTGAGTATGTTTGTATCTACTTTTGAAATTTTAGTAAATTAAGATTGAGGGTGAGGTTTGACGCAACAGTAAGATTGTTGTCCACATGTGGTGTAAGGCTGCAAACATCTCTCCTTCCCACACCCCATTTGGCAGGAGCCTCGTGCAGACTCGCCCATATTATAATATTCTCATGTGCTTTAAATCAAAGGTGGATACCCCTTTACGCATAATACACCTTATAGACAAGTTCACTTATAGAAGTATTGTCTTGTCTGAAAATTGGATGTTGTCTTAAATAAAGTACACAAAACAGTAGTTATATGCAAAAACTGAGAGTCAGATCAACAAATTAGTTTAGGATTCTGTTATCAATGACTTATCATAGATTATGTTTAGTTTAGGATTATGATATTTAATTCTGTTATCATAGCTTATCTTTAGGATTTATCTTTGTTATTTTCTTTTATCTTTTAGGAAGTTGGTTGAGGGAGCGGATAATAAATACAGGGCAGACTGTGAGTGAGAGACATTTTTGGTGATTTTCTCTTGAATTTTATTGCAAAACTTGTGCTCTGGGAGAGGGGGGCGGTAGATTAATCTACCAATCCCTTTTTCTATTTAAAATAATAATACCTAACCATTCTTGGGCACCCATCAGAAACGGTATGTTGTTTTTGTTCTTCAGGCTAAAGAATATACATTCTATTGGGATTTGCATCCTCTAAAGTGAGGAGGTTCTTTTTGAGAAGATAAAGTACAATAATAATTATTAATTAAGAAATCAAGGATTAAAAATTGTTATAAAATCATATACATATATAATAAAATCTAAAATTAATTACAATCTCAACCCTTGATTTCTTAATTAATGGTTATTATTGCACTTTATTCTTTAAAGTACTCTCCTCATTTTAAAGAGAGCCAAATCCATTATATTTTATTTATATATTTATTTATTTATTTCGTTACAACAATAGAATTTATGTTTGAACTTATGAACTCGTGCGACTTATCTAAACGCCGCTGGAATAGTTCACTCCTTAGTGGCTTAGAAGACTCTTATTAGCACTTAAGGCCATTCCGCATTTCTGCTATCAAAATAATGCCCGAAACTGACTTGCTAATCATCATAAATATGTTTGATGTCTAATGTGAGAGATATTAGTATTATCTTATTCTGAAGGGTGTTTTGGGTGTGTTGTACTTTTGTTCAGCTGCAAATTGATGAAGAGGAGAAGCTTGCAAAGCAGCAGGAAGATACACTTAAACTGCATTACAAAAAGTTTAAGATGATAGATGTAATTATGGCTGATAAAGTTGCCCATCGTTTGGCACGAAAGTATAACCTGCGTGTTGCAGATGATTGAAGGCTTCGTTTGGATTAACAAATTATGTGAATAACTTTTTCTTTTTCTGGTTAGGATTAAGGTTTGTTGCTTCGTTCTACTACTACTAAAGAAGCTCAGTTCATACATGGTATACAATATGCCTTCAATCCATGCCTAAGATCATCTTTTGTTCGTTTTCTTTTGATTCAGGGTATGGTGTTGGTGGTAATTTAAAATTTAGGATAAACATCTTTTTAGCCCTTTAAGTTTCATTTTAGCCCTCTATTTTCAATTGAGATTTTGTCTCTTATTTTATAAATATGTTAAAACTGAACCCAAACTTAAAATAAATTTGATTATCGCGATTCCAACTTTTTCTTTATTAAGAGAAAAAACCTTATTAGGGAGACCTTAATGTACATTATTATGAGATGTTTTAATTTGTTGACTTTGACTTCAATTATAACTTTGATTTTGAGGATTTTTTTGGTTAATAGAGTTAGACATGTGATAATATTTTTTTAATTACTTAATTCAATCATTCAACCTAACCCAATTAAGATTGAATTGGATTGCTAAAAAAAAAGTAACCTAATTCTACTTAATTAAATTAAATTTAATTGAGTTGATAATTGGACTAAATTTAACCTAATTTAGGTGACTTACACCCTACCACCAATATAAGATTTTTGTAAGTATTTTTTTAACCAGGCCTTCTTAAAATTAATAATAAGTATTCTTAGTACGAGTAGTTTTAAACAATTAACAAGTATCATTTTTACACAAATCTCTTCAAACTCAATTCCAAGTATTCTTGGAATACAAAGTCTATTCAAGTTTTCGATGATTTTACTAAGAAAAAATATTATGGGTAGTTCTCATAAATTGATTTCATCTTAGTAAAATGGATATGTATAACTTAAGTACAGGTATTTTATATATTACTTAGAATCAGTCAAAAAATGAACAATAAAATGAAGAGGTTTAAAGAGAAAAAAAGTTCAAAATTTGTCTTTCATATCTTGCACGTTTAATTTCGTTTTCACAAATCTTGAATTGTATATAAGACGAAAAAAAATATACATTGAAAAGTATAAATTACAACTAAATCATTGAACACTCCAAAATTACTATTTGAGGCCCAAACCTTCTTTCCTACCTTAGATTTTTCAAAAAAAATTGAACACTCATTTTTTTATTTTGCACACAATTACAACCTGGTTGCAATCCAAGAACTAAAGTTGAATGGTTTTTTTCGGCTAACATGCATATTTTTGTCCCCATATTTTTTTAAATCCATGATTTTTTTCCTTCCATGTTAAAATAGAAACATTTTATCTTCGTATTTTAAATAATACATAATTTTGGTTTTTCCATCCATTTGAAAACGTTGATTGTTAACTCTGCAGGTGTTTACTAACACATACTAAAACACATGAAACAAACTGATTGATATTATTATGATTTTTAATTAGTTTTTAATGAGATTTTTTTAATTTATTTTAAAAACCTTAAATGAGAATTTTTAAAATTTATTTTGAAAAGTTTTAAAAATTCTCATTAAAAAAATGAGAATAATACCAATTGAGTTCATTCCATGTATTGTAATGTGTGTCATGTAATGGTTAATATTTCTAAAATTAATAATTAATGTCCTTAAATGGATAAAAGAACTAAAATAATGTATTTTTTTAAAAATAAAAATATAAAATATCTCTATTTTAAAACGAGGGAGGAGACAAAAATCACTTATTTAAAAAAATTGGATGACGAAAAATACATTTTATTTTTTTTATTTTTTTTGCCCATTTGCTTCTCCATGACGTTAATCGGAGAAGGTGAGATTTCATTTTAACTTTCGTCCAATGGTCGAGATTTCTCTTCTCTGGTATCCATTTAATCAATTTTTTTAAGGTCACCTCCATTTAAATTCACATTGAGTGTGTGTTTTTTGGCCTGTTATTTTGCAAGTCCCAAAAAAGTCCAACTAATTATCTTACTAATCTAAAATCTAATTATATAATAAGACAATTGTTTAATTAACTTAATCTAATTCTTACCTAAGCAATTAATTAAATATTATACTCATTTAATTATTTAATATAATCTTCATCTATCTATACAACTAATTTCTCTTGCACTACTAATAAGTTTAACTATCAACTAATGGTTTACTTATTTTTAGGTAATTATTTTCACATATAAAACAATTTCTAATACTTTTTAAAATCTCCTATTAATATTTAAAGTTTCACAAATTTTATTTTGATCTATGCACATATTCTTAATTTATTTAAATTTCAAATATTTTTCCAAGCTAATTTATTCTATGATTCTTTTTAATTACATTAATTTAGAAAAATATAATTATAACGAAATTATTAAACTATTAATTAATAACAATAGAAAAAAATGAAAATAAAATATTAATTTAATTATCATAAATAAAGAAAATAGTAAAAAAGAGGATGCTACAAAATTTAAGTATAAAAAATTGAGAAAATTGAAAATGAATCCTTTTCCACCAATGATAAGCTTGGCGTGCCAAAAGGAGAGGGAAATGACTGGGGATTTTCTATCAAAGTATCTTCTATAGTCAGCTCAGCTCAGTAAAAATTAATTTGGCTTAATTGTAATTTTTTCTTCGTTGAATTTAATTGAATTTTGTCTTCAATTATTGACAAATTTTAACTTTATGTCAATTGTCTTTTAATGAGGACAAAATTTGTAATATTATAAAAATATATAAATAAAATGTATAATATTATGAAAATATAAAAATAAAATGTGTAATATTATAAAATTTAGATAGTAAAATGTAAAAAAGTAATAATAATAAACGAATTTAATAGTAATTAAAAAAGTCAAAATTTTAAACTTTGGTAACAAAATTTGTGAAAAAAATAAGTGAGGACAAAATTAAATTTTGGGGACAAAAATTGTGATTAAGTAAAAGAATTTTGAAAGTTTGGAAGCTTTGGTTATTTTAATTTGGGGTTGTAAAAATTAAATTAAAGTAAAACTTTGTCTTTTGTGTTGACTTTAAATTTTAAAAAGTGTTTTAATATATTTTATGATGTTCCAACACTATTTTGTGTCTAGTTGAAGTCGAGTATTGTTTCTCAAAAAATAATTATTCAACATAGAATAAAATAATATTTTATATAAAGTATAAAAATCACATCATTAATCACACTTAAACCATACTACATATTCGGTTGTTTCTCTACAAGAGCCCATATAAATCTACATTGTTTGTTTGCAATATATATAATCTAGGCTTAACTTGAATTAACAATTTCAACCATAAAATAATAACAAATTCATTTAATTAAGTCTTATAATTTCTTATTGTTTTCACTTAATTAACGATGCAAACAAGTTATTTAAGAAAAGCGTTATAACTCGAGATGTCACACATTTCACAATATAATTTTAGTCTTCTAATTTTTTAAATAATATCTCACTATATTTATTATAATTTAAAATAATTAAATCATGAAAAAATTTCCATTATAATTAGCAGTGAATTTTAGCTTGTTTAGTTTATATATAAAATAAAATTAAGAATAATCCTATTTTATTTCTTTAATTATTTTCATATTTTGAACATAAAAAATAATTTTATGTCCAATGTTCTTATTTTTGTTAGTGATCCTTTTTTTTTTTAACATGAAAACAATCTTTCTGTAATTACCATTGAATTAGTTAGCAAATTTCTAAATTTTGCCAAGGGTTAACTAACAATTTACTAAAGTCTAACAAAGATTAAACTGCAATTATTATAAACACTGGAAGAGTGAAATTGTAATTTGAAAGAATTATTTAATATTATTGATAAGAGTTTTTCATTTCCCCCAAAAAAATTCAGCTGGCTACACAATAAAGCTTCATTTCTAACTTGTGAGTGCTACATACAACAGCTGATTCCATGTATCTGGCAACCCTGCTACACACCAATGAGTACAGTCCATGCCTTTGAAGCCATTGTAAGAACTAGGATGTGCATCTTTTCTCAACTGTGACAGAGTTGTGATGTTAAGCAGATGAACAGGTTTGGTTATGCTCTTCAACACATCTTCCACTACATATAAAGCTGGTGGCAATCCACTTGGATAAGTTGATCCACTTAGTGGTTGTGTCTCCTTTGAACAGTTTGTCACTCCTGGCTCATTCCACTCCATGCCACTAATTTATATACAAAAGTATTATAGAAAAGTGAACACCAATTAAAATAAAGAAAATATGAATAAAACACATTTTAATATAATTTTTATTTATTACTATATTCATTCCTTTTTATCTTTTTTTTTTAAAGATTTCTATGTATATATAAAAAAATGTAATAATACTTTTATTCTAATAAAATTATTATAGAATTTTCTATTTTAATTTTTACTTCCACTTTACAATAAATACATGTCTACATTAATTAAATATTAGGTAAAAAAAAAGTAGAGATATAATAGATAAGATAATGATTAATATTTTTTAAAATTTTAAAAATTATAGATAAATAAAAATAATGTTTTTAAAATATTTGAGAATTAAAAAGAAAGGAGCAGAGTAGAGTACTTTTCTTAAAAGACATTACATGCTAAGTTGCTATCAAATATGAAGATTTGAATTTATTAATGATGAGAAAACCTATCAAACTTACTTGTAATGGGAAGGAGAAATTCCTTGGAAAAGAACTTTGGTTTTGTTTGTATCAACCTCTGCATTGACCCAATTAGCCCATGTTGTCAAACCAATTTTAAAAGCTTCCATTCGATCCATGTCTTTGAGGATCTTGTCACCTATTTGAACATAATCCCATCTGTAGCACAAAATGGTCAAGTTACATATTAGCTATGGTCACAATCATAACTTTTGGTGCACTAATTAAGTTTCTCTCTGCATCAATTTATCTATAAACACTTAACAAATAAAATAAGTTTTTTTAATAAAAATAATTTTTATTATCTTTTAATTCTTTTAATTAAAAATTGTCATAAATTTTGTATTTAAAATGTTGCAAATTGGTCAGGTGAAACTAAAAAGACATTTTGTAAATTTAAGAAATTAAAAAATACAACTTTAAATTTAGGTGATTAAAAAATAAACCCTAATTTTAAGAGAGGAAAAACATATCTAAGATTTTTTTTTAAATTTAAGAAAGATATTTACTTATTTTTTTTTCTTTTCTAAGTGTTTATTGAGAAGATTTGAAAAATCCATACGGTTGTTTGGGTCCTCTGCGATACCACCAGAGCCAAGTATTGAAAACCAAAATGTCCATGTCTTTCCATATGCTTCCACTCTGAAGGGAATCAAGTTTGAGGACTCGACCAATTTTTTCCTCTTCAATGTCAACCAAATATGTAGAATGAAAAATAATCACTGAAACTCCATAGTCCTGCAGAAGCATTGTAATTGTATAAATTGCTTAATATTTTTTGGTAAAAATAGAAAAAATTTTGCTACCACAATTCTGAAAGAGGGTTTATGAGGAGATGGCTCACTAACCTGGAATGTGTAGTTAGACACATTCATATCTCCCTGCTCTAATATTTCAGTTTGAGGTACAGAAGAATGAAGCAAGCATATAAGTGATTGCCATTGGTTCAGGCTAACTGAATCTCCTATAAACATTATCTGCTTCCCCTTAAGTTTTGTCAAGAAATCTTTCCCATCAAATCTGCAACAGGGAATTTTCATTAGATGTATGTATGTTATTAAATGCCTGTTTTGTAAACTTAAGTTTTCAAACTGAGTTTGTAAAAATATTACAAGTCATGCTGATCTACACCTGAGTTTTAAGATACCATTTTATTCTCAAACATACTTTTAAAAGATAACCAAACATAATTCCATACTGATTTTACTTTTTTAAACATACTTTTACAAATCTCCCATCAAAAATTCAAGCACATCCTAAATTGTCTCAAAATTTGTCTAAGCCATTGGGTCTTGTGGGGTGGGGAGAATTAAATGAGGATGATGTCATTAATGCTGAAAAATTCAATGCAAGTAACAACATTTTAACATTATATGTAAGTAATATTATGCGTATGTTTGGATGAGTATTGAAAATTTATTTTAAATAAAATTAATTTTAAAACAATATAATTTATATTTGAAAGATTTTATTATAAAAACAAATTATTAATAAAAATAGAGTATAAAATTCTTGATCTAATACAAAAACTACTTTAACTCAAAATTAACTTCTCAAACATAAAATTAAACATGTAAAAATTTACTTAAATCAAATTAATAGGTATTTTCGAAAAAAATCTAACACGAAATCAAACACATGCTATATACAATTATTTCTATTTCTCACTTTTTTTTATATGCACTCATACTAAGAATACTCTACAAAACAAAGGTAAAACTTTTTGTTCTCCCAATTTTGTATTCAAGGACATTTCCCTTCTACTCCCTCCCTTTAAGCAATAACCATGTAGTTTCATGCGTGACATTGTTTATAATATAGTAAATACACATTTTATGCAATGAAAATGTTAAAAAAGAAAAGGTGGTGGGGTTGATTAACAAAAACAAAGGCTCATGTTCATGCCTTCTTTGACTAATGCTCAACTTAATTTGAAGAGAAATGCTAAGAATTTGAAATCTCCATGAATAATCATGAACCCAAATCAAATACACTTAAGCTCACGGGTTAACACACTATGCTGTAAAAGGTTCTCGAGTCTTTTTCATTGATCGAGAATGTTGCAACTTATCACATGCCATATTTTGAAACCCCCCTATTCCCAAAAAAAAAAAAAAACAAAACAAAACAAAACAAGTTTTCTATCACATGCAGTTTGTTCAACCAGTAGCATACACATGAATTGATTAGAAAAATTTCATATGGATTGATTAGAAAAAATAGTCATACGTCCCTTTAAACAAATTATATAAATTTCACTTAATAATAAAACATATTAAAAAATTAAGTTAAATTGACTTACTTGCAAGGACGATTAATTACCCTAATGTTGTAGAAACGTTACCTCATGTAGTGTTATCAGTTATTAACCCTTTTTATTTTCTACTAAAGAAATTATTTATTGGCTTTCAGTTTCTAATTATATTTTCAAAATTTAGTTAATTTACCCTTTGTTTTTTAAAACACGCCATAAAATCTCACCCCAAATTTTTGCAGGCCTTTACTGGCGTTAAGACAAATTTTGAATTAAATTTCATCAATGGTTATAATATTTAATATTTAAAAATGTAACTCCTCTGTTTCATTTCGTCCTTCACTTCAGCAGTATTAATGTTAATGGGTTTAAAATTTTCAATTCAAAATATGTACCAAGATACATGCTTTTCACCTTATATTCATGTAGTATTCTAAAAGTAGTATGATGTAATAAAAATAATAAAAGCAGTTGCTAATTATAAAAAAAACAAGGATTTCGAAAAGTTTTTTTATGGTATGTTTGAATAGGAAGAAAGAAAACATAAAAAAAAAAAAACACAGATAGTGAAATAAAAATGAAATGATGACTTCTAGAATAAAATTTTTCTTTTTCTCTTTTCCTTCATTTCAAATTTTAAACTTTTTTTCTATTTCTCTACTTTCTCTCCACCATACCAAATGGATACTTAAAACATAGAAGATTATTATCCTTTAGTTTTAGTTAAATACATTTTTAAGGCGTTTTCGCAAATAAAAAAATAAAAAATAAAAAAATAATATACAATATGACGTAAAATATTAATTTTTAATATTAAAATAATAATACTGTGAAATCATTATACCCTTAAACCGATACCTGTACAAAAAATTAAACCAAAACTGTACCACGTAAACCATTTCATGTGCATTAAAAGAGTGAAAAATATTTATGTGACAATAAATATATACATTATCTCTCCATGTTCTTATCTATGGTTCGTAACCTCTTATGAACTGTGTTTTCACCAGAAGCCATGTTTACATAATCAACTAAACCTTAAAACACAATACCAACTTTCCAAGAGAGGATTATCCTTATTTATATATTCATTTTCTATGATACTTTTAATCGATGTGGAATTAGGAAAATTGAAGAGCAAAAGATTAAGAAGTGAATTTTTGTACCTTGGTAAGTGGCATTCGTTGGGTTGCCATCTGTATTTGAGGTATTGTCGATCAGGACGACCATATTTGAAGCAATCAAACTCTTTACGAATGTGAGGGCAGGTTGAAGAGTCATAAAGAGGGTAGGAATCATCCAGCACCCACTTTCCTTCATACATGTTGCAACTCAATTCATGTTCTGATCTTCGCCATTTCAAATTGGACTCTACATCTCCTCTCCCACTAACCACACAAAGCCATGAACAGAGGCAAATTACCCCATAAAACCAAGCATATATCCCCATTCTCACACTCTTTTGTTGTGTACGAGGCACAATTGGGTGAAGGTATGTGTTGCAGATATATATATATAATTTGAGACTATTGGTTAGAGTTGGACAAAATTTTAGTTTGTCTCTGCACAGAATGTATGGAAAAGGGTGCCTGAACCAATGCAGGGTAACAAAGGTTAATGATCTGTTTTCAAATGTGTGTTTATATTTATGTGGCAAAAAGATTTGAATATAAGAGTTTGTACTAAACTAATCAAATTTTTTTTCATTGGAAGGGAAGAGTTGAATTCCGATACTAAAATATTTATTATCATTAACACATGCGATTGTATCTGTCTCTCTTTGTATATATAGAAGTGTATTAAGTGAGAATATTTATTGTAAGCATGAAAAACATTAAATGAGATATAAAGCAAAAATATTTTTCATCATAGGAATATAAAATTTTTAAATCTAATCATAATTTTACCTAAAACGGTCAGTTCCATGTTTTTTAATTGACCATTTTATGTGTAAAATTAATTAAAATAATATTAACTATGTATAATTGTATGGTCAAAATTTATTCTTTTCATTGTTCAATTAATAAAAAATATATTAAGTGAGAGAGTGAGAAAGTGTATATAAAGAGAACGTTTGTTTCATAAAATTTATTATATTTTTGAGAGTAATATTTTTATTAATATATGTATTAGAAATATTATTTTTATAAAAGATGTTTGATAAATATTTATTATTTTTTTATTTTTTTAAATTTTAATTTTAATTTAAATAATATTAAATAAATAAATTTTTAAAAAAAAACTAAAAATTTATTTTAAAAAATAAATATCATTTTATAAAAAATATTAAATTTTTTACCTTTTTATATAGAAATAAAAATGTTTAACATTTTTAAGAATATAATTTTAATTTTATGAAACAAACGTGAATTCTTTTAATCTCTTACTATAAATGTTGTGTGTGTGAAAAGGGCTATCAATTAATGAGATGCTATTTTGGATTTGTAGTATGAAAAAATTGATACAATGTATCATGAAAGAAAAAATAAAGGTTTTATTGACTTGAAGAGGAATGGTTGGTAAGGCTAGGTGCTAACTTGATTGGTCTTTTTCTCTCACTAGTGATGGTAGTGCTTTTGCACAAGTGTCTTAATTTAATTTCACATGCCACACATGACCAACACCTCCTCAAAGAACAACTGTGTTATTTTTATTTGCCTCACTGTCTCATGTCTGTCCTTTGCTTTCTTAATTCCTCTTATTCTTTTTTATATTTATGGAATGCATACAACCAAGATGGATGGAACAGCCATCAAAGTTGTCAATTTGGTTGATATAAAGAAAAAGAATTAGGAATTTAGTGTTTAGAACATGGCAATGTATTAATAGAATGGGTCACATTTGGAAGCAAACTGAAAAGGACATGAATTCTAACAATTTTTTTTATTTTTATCAGTATTCAAATAAATAAAAAACTATATTAACTATTAATTATTAATTATTAATTACTCCCTCTTGTCTCTATTATAAAATAAATTAATTTCAAGTTTATCAAAAAATTATTTAATTTTATTAATTTCACTTACAAAATATTTTTTAAAATATTTTTATTAAACTTTATATAAAAAATAAGTCATTAAAAATAAAATTTTAATTAAATAAAAATATTTTAAAATAATCTCATTAAATATAATAAAATTA
>JAMLFT010006984.1:0-15331 GCA_026544285.1 Pachyrhizus erosus
ATTCATTACTTTAAACAAATAAAAAAATTTACATATTTAAAAATGTTAAAGATTAAAAGTGTTATGAAAATTTTAAATTGAATTTTACAATTAGATTTATTGCTTCTCAAACGTTTCCTAAAATTTATAATTACTAGATTTCTTAAGTTATTTATTCAAATTATTTTATTAAATTTTTTTAAATTACTTACTTAAATTTTAATATAAAAATGGTCATAAAAATTTTATGTGATGAGCTTAACTTATTTTATATCAAATAAGCTTATTATAAATTTTTAATATTTATTAAAAATATTAAAATATAATTAGAATTGTTATTACTTAATTTTTATATATATAATATAATTTTATATTTTTAGAATCAATTTGTTAAATTAATTTTTTTTAAGTATTAGGATCTTATTATAAAATATACAAGTTATAGCAAATATTTTTTGACAAATATAAAATATTTAATAACTTTTAGATATATAAAAAATTATTGTACTTTACTCCCAAAATTTTTAGTTTATCACACGAGTTCATGTTCTAAGAGTTCATGTTCTAATTATTAGTATAAAAGCGTATATATAGTCAATCAATTAGAAGTCATTTTCTTTAGTAATATATTTATTATTAAAATTAATAAACTTATCATACATAATGATTTATAATTGAATTACAATGTTAAAAACTTACATTATTAGTACATATATTATTTTCTCTAACATAATGTTGATCTAAGTGGGATGAAAATGACATTTATTAAGTAAGATTTTAAATTTAAGTATTATGGTTGTAAGAAGATATCTCACTCAAGGTGATCAACCAAATTTTATAGAGGAGATTAGTTATCAGTTTAAAATTGATGAATACTTTACATTAATAACATAATTTTTTTAAAAAAATATATTATTTTCTCTAATTTTAAAGGATATAATTACAAAAAAAAATTCTTTATTTACCCCCTTGATACCATAAAACGTTAATTAAAATGGAATAACTTTGATAAAAATAAATTAATTACTTGTTTAGGATGCAATTAGAAAAAAAAACATTAATTGTGCATTTATATCACAATTGAATTTCTTTTATTGAAATGAAGCATTGTTTTCTATTTTGGTGTATTGGAATTCATGCTAACATACTTGTATGAGTTTAACTGTTAATGTGAAAAATTTACAATCTCAGTAAAAAAAAAAATTATACGACATTTAAGAAAATTGTAATAAAAGTTAATAAATTTACAATATAATACAATTTGAGATTGGATATAAAAATCTTTTACATTACCATCAAATAAATTGTGAGAGAACAAAATATGAAATAATAGTACAAATATTTTTTTATATTATTATTCAATTATAAACTATAATATATGATAAGTTTGTTAATATTATTTAAATAGAATTTTAGTTAATAAAAATATGTCTATTAGAGAATTTTGAACGAAAAGGAATTAAAGGCTTAATTTTTTCAATTTTAAATTAAAAAGTTCATAAAGTGGTTATAAATTAGAATAAAAATTATTAAAAGGTCATACGGAATATCTTGTTTTCTGGTTTTATGTTTTTTTAAAAAATCAAATAATAAAATAATTGTTCAAAGTTTCCAAACTGAAAATTTAACCTATCTTTCCTTTTGTTAAAATTAACTCCTCTCATATCAGGAGATAGTTTTAATTTAACAAAAAAGCATTCCAGTTAAAATCCTTGGAAATGTATTGTGCTAAAAGTAAAAAGGTACAGTGATATACTGATTTATCTAACTCCATTCAAACTCAAATTAATTACATATCTAATATAAAAATCTCCCAATATCAGTATTCTTAAGAAAAAAATCTTTTAAATAAAGTAAAATTTAAATTTTACAAATGAAAAATATGATAAAAAAAAACTATTCCCTTAAATGAAAAATAAGATAAAAAAAATTCCCTTAAATGAAAATATGATAAAAAAAATTCCCTTAACTCTAAAATACGATAAAAAAAATCTACATTAAATAAATTTACTCGAGTTAGACCATTTGACGAAGAGTATTGAAATCAAGAAGACGTTTCAATATTAACATTATTATTATTAGTGCTTATTTAAGGGAGTCTTGACATGAACGTGCCACGCCATGCCAAACTGGCAAAGTCTCTATTTTCACATTCGCAGTGTCAACTTTATCTTTGGCGCCTGGTTTGTTGAGTCTTACATTCACTCAACTCACTCACTCACTCACTCACTCACTCACTCCACTGTGGAATCCAAACCTATTTCGGGGACCGTCATGAATCTGTCTCCGCCTAGGGTTTTCGAATCCTTCCATTCCAATCATGACAATTTGATCAACAACCACATCCTCCACCATGATCAACCGCTCGGTAAGATCCATTGTTTTTCTAGACTTTCTCTACTCTACAGAACCGTTGAAACGTTCGTTTTTTATTCGGTGCATGGTGTTCTGTGTTTTTTTCTATTCTCTTCTCTTGTTTTTTTCCAATGGTGCTTAGCTGTATGAGTCTGTTTGATCTTCAGATTGGTGACGTTACGTTGGTAAGTGCGAGTGTTGATGATACATTGTTTTGGGAGGGTAGAGTGTGTGCTGCGATTGAGAATTTTTACCTTTTGAACGTGAATACACGTGAGAAAAAACCATTCAAACATAGGCATAGTGAATGGAGACAAGGGCGGTGACCACATGCAAGAAAACCACTTGCACGCTCAAGTCAGTGAATAAGGGGTGAGTGATGACGAGATTTCGAATCATATATTCATATCTGGGGCGTGGCCCCTTTGTTGAGAGAAAACAATTTGTTACACTGCTCGTGAGTGATGTGGTGACTGCCGTTTGACAAGGTTTATGATCGGATGGTTTGTGGTTGGGGTGCAACCTCAAGGTTGATATTATTCCATAACAGAAACTAGAGAGATTTGATATATGAACATCTAAATAAAAAATCCCAGAGGAAGGAAAGAAAAGAGAAGAATCAGTCTTCAATCCCACTCCTCGTGCTGTCCTATCTCTGAGGTTTCAATTATACCTAGGGTTCTTATGGGCTTAATTAAACCCAATACAGTTTAGAAATTTAAAACTCAGGATAAAATAACCTGGGTTGCACCACGGCCTTCTTAAATCGAAGGAAGAAATAGGCATGGAATTTAGGGTGATTTGGCCTAAAGCAAACTATTGGCAATACCTATGATCAATGGAGATTACAAGTATTATAGTCGGTCAATGCTCAACCCCTAATCCCAGTGCTCTTAATTTCTAACTGTTGCTTATATTTTGTATCTTTTTTAAAATATCTTATTGGGTTTTGTTGTGAAGATAGCTTTGTCATTTGGTTTGTATGTTTTAGCATTCTAATTCAATTTGAAATAGTTTTTTTTTTTTTTGTATTGTGCCCCATCTCCTTGTTTTCTTCTTTTATGAAGTCCCCATGCTGTTATGGTTTCCATGACATAATTATTTATCTTTAAGCTGTGTCACTTAATATATTTACAGTTTCTCAGGTATATACTGTATTCCTTGTGTTGATGTTGATGCAGTTAACGGTGGGCTGGAGACGTTGGGGGACATATGTGATAGCAAAAAGAATTCTATGGAACTGTCAAATTGCACCACTCAAGAAAATCATGAAAATGAATACAACAGTTCTATGGAACCAGAGACCAAAAATACCAATGGTGGTGTATCTTCACCTCGGACAAGCCAGACAGATCATGCCCCTTTAGGGCCTCCATCCAATGTATTGTAACTTCTATTTGTAATATTACATTCTTAGAAAAAATATTTAAATGCAAGATTAATATCTATGTTCAATTTCTTGTAGACTGAATCAGTTATCATTAAAGTAGAAGCTGATGCGTGCATGGATATGAATCCTCCATCAAGTTCTCTGTTTGATATTGCAGAGAATGATTTATTTTATGGTACTCCTTTTGAGAATGGCTTATTTTATGATAATCCTGGATTCCTAATGCTTTTAAACTACATCATATTTATGAGGAAGTGTTACATTGTTGTTTACTAAATACTAACTAAACTAAATTTCTGTGAATTTCAGCTTCAATGAATGGTTGTGGATTTAACCATTGCATCGGCAATTCTGATGTGGTAATTATTTTAACATTAATTAACAGAATCTTTGTGCTAAATAGTTAAACATTACATGCAATTTTTTCACCAAATTCCATATTTTAAAATTTGGGGCAGAAGTGATTGTTCTTTTACCGTTTTGTAGTTTATTTCAGTTTACATACTTTGATTATAGATACCTTTTAAATTTTTTTATCCCTAAATACATACAAGCTGAAATATAACCCATTGATGCTCCATGCGCTGCTTTATTTAGCTCAAAAGTCCATTTCTTTGTGATTTTTTTAATGAAAATAATGTTTTTTTAATTAAAACATGTGTTTAAATTTTTTTCTAATTATTAGATAAGCTTTTAAAAAACGCAAAAAAAAAAAACTGTTATTTTTCATAAGCTAAAGATATTAGTGTCAGAACAAAAACTCTTAAAAAGCATTTTTTTTCTAACTGTTTATTTTATACAACTAAAATTTATAAATAAAATAAATAAATATTTTGAATGTATAAATTATATTTTAAATTATGATAAAAAAATTTATATTATAATACAAAGTTATTTTTAATTATTAAAATTAAAAAAACTTTGAAATTTAATTTGAAAATAAGAATTAAAAAAATATATTAAAAAATAAGCAATTAAAAAAATTCTTAATTTTTTTCATCGAATTTTTTTTTAAAAAAACACTTTTATTTAAGATATCTAATATATATATATATATATATATGAAGAAACGTCAAATTATTTCAAGAATATTTTAGAGTAATTTGATCTATTTCGTTTACATATATATTGCATTGATTCATCTTTTGTACTGACTACTATTTTCTTTCTTCAGGATCACACAAACATGGAAGTAGTTCTTCATCCTGATTATGTTTTATATCAGGATAACTGTTATACGGGAACAAAGTTAACCTTTTCACAATATTACATCCAAATCAGTGATTCAACTGCATGTGCAAAGCAAGGGGAAGGGGCATTTGATATTGAATGGGCAGTTGATGATCTTATCAATTTCGACTGTCACTTGTTTCCAAGTGTGAGTTTTAAAGTTCTGTTGGAACTTGGAACACTTTTATTTACAATATTTGTTTTTCGTGTGAATTGTACATTTACTATTGTGTACTTTATTCAGAGTGGAATGGTAGCAATGAAGCTCTGTGCAGTATCAAGGAATGCAGGTCCATCAAATCATATTAGCAGCACTTCAGGTAAATGTTATTAATGTGGTTTGTTGATGTGGAATGAATTTCTTTATTATAGCTTTGGCATACTTGACACTGTTTTACACTTTACGTGTAAGCTTAAATAGAAGTTTATTCGGGTATTCTTTAGTGCTCAGTTAGCAGTCTTTGCAGACAGTAGCTCATCCTCTTGCTGATTATATCCTCATACCCACACTTATGCCAGGTATTGATGAATTGAAGATTGCAGTTGTTGATGACAATTGGTCCCTGAGACATGACCAGATCAAATCTCTTAATGAGAAATACTCGGCTATTTGGTATACTACTGTCATACAATTGTATTTTGTTTTGGATTTTTCCGTGGTCAGTAACTTATTAATGGATATATAGTTTATTGCTGTAACGTAAGTCTGCAATTTTAGGCTAACGGTTTCCATCAGCTGTAGATGATTTCAGTATGAATCTTGACAGCATTTATGATGCTTTCAGTTATTTCTGTTATAATATAAACTTATTGGATTGAAATTTACATTAAGTTCTGAAGGAGAAAGCTTGGTTTGCGGTGGATTATTATCCTTATGACTTCCCTTTTTTTGTTTCTTTGATATTGTAAATGCTAGTTTGTACAATGTCATTTAACATATTAAACATCTAGTTACATGTTTTCTTGTAGTATGTATGCTGTGGAAGACAACAAAAACTTTCCGCTTGGACCAAGATGCTACTTCCCAAAGTAAGTAAAACTTATATACATTTCTTTATTTTCTTAACAATTATACATTGATATGTTGATGCAATAACATTGGCTTTGATGCTTTGATAATATTCTCTGCTTCTGTTTTCCTATTTCTTTTGCCTTTGCATGGCACATGGTGTTTATTCACCTTGTAGTTCATTCTGTTTGATGCATGGTGCTTAGATATTTGGCTTAGGATTTTGCTAATACCTTGATGGCCTGTTTGTTGAAAATGTATGTTGAAGTCCATGGTTCCCTTTTGATGATATTTCCTTTTTCCAAAATTCATTACTCTAGAAATTTAGGTTGTCTATTGTTATCATTTTGGGCTAAATCTTATGCATAAATACTCTAAAAGTCTTGGTCCTTTTAATATTTATGAGTTATAATTGCGATTGATGTAAAGTCTCTGAATATCTTGTTTATACCTATTTGATACTATTGCAATAACCCTAACTAGTTATTGGCTTCTCCGTTTTGTGAATGGTGTGTGTGGGGGCGGGGGGTTTCCAAATATTGTCTGATGGCTATTTCTTTCATTTTATATCTGAAACAGTTTTCAGGAGTCTTTTGATGAAGTTGTCTATCCAAAAGGGGACCGTGATGCTGTTTGCCTAAGTAAGACTGATGTTGATCTTTTAAAACCAGACACATTCATCAATGACACGATTATTGATTTTTACATCCAGTAAGTTCCTATACTGTGTTTTCCTTTGGAACATTACATTCTTGGTTCTATGTTTTCGTTGAAAATGTTATTCATCTCTTCCTTAAGAATGTTTTGGAATAATTTTTTTTTTTCACTTATTTTTTGTTCTCTTTGGTTGCATTTAGATATTAGATTGTTACCTGTGTGAACCATGGAGCTCTATCTTTTGCCTCTAATTTTTGGGGGTTAATAGTTGAAATGCTTTTTGCTTTGTTAAACCTATAAACATTCATATGATATTCATAAATGCATTTTACAAATGAAAATAAATAACCATATGTATTGCCAATTATGAATGAGAAGAAAATAAGATAGCTTGTGTATGTTAGACTATCATAATGGACTTCCATCCCCAAATGTTATTAAAGTAGTAGAAAATATTAATAAAAAGATTCTAGATACTGATTCATATTGTTCCCCATAAAAGGTGGGTATAACAATTTTAAAAATCTCAAATTTTGGCAGATATCTGAAGAGCAAGATACAAAAGGAGAAAAAGCACAGATACCATTTTTTTAATTGTTTTTTCTTTCAAAAGCTGGTTGATATGGATAAAAATCCATTCAGTGCTTCGGATGGAAAAGCAGCATTTCAACGTGTACGTAAATGGACAAGAAAAGTAAATTTGTTCGAAAAGGATTATATTTTCGTACCTGTGAATTTCAAGTAAGAGTCTATCAAAATTTCACTTCTCTGTATTGTTTGTTTTGGAGGTTCTAATCAATAATAAGTTTTTTTAAATTATGACAGTTTTCACTGGAGTTTAATAGTGATTTGTTATCCTGGTGAAGCGGTCAGTTTTAATGGTGAGTTATTGGCTTACTGAATTCCTTTCTTGTAGAATATCTGTATTCTTAAAGATTATGTTATGATGCATATTTCAGATAAAGAGCTGGACAAATCACTTAGGGTACCCTGTATATTGCATATGGATTCTATCAGAGGACATCATAGTGGACTGAAAAACCTTTTGCAAAGGTATTTTTGAACTTCTCAGCTATACACTTCCATTCCCTCTGCCTTCTGTTGTTCTTGTTCCCAAAAAAGGAAAAAATGTATACTGGTTTGTATATTCTTTTTTCATTAAAAAATTGGCACTACATAATAAAATTAAGCCCATGTTCCACCTATTCCAGGTGATTCCTCTTTGTGGTTACTATGCCTGGTTTGCTTTCTGCAGTAATGCACAATCAAGTAAAAGAATAATTTTAAAACCATTTCATCATGAGTTAGCTTTATTATATTTATAAGTGCCAATTCTCCTCCCAATCCATCTCTAGATTAGCCCTTCATCTTGATGTAAGTGTCAGTTCTTTTGTTGCATGCATTTCTAGTTTATCGCTGTTATACTCCAACCTTTTTGCACAAATTATCCATATTTAAATCTTAAAATATGGCTCAAATTGCTAATCTTTTATTTAATGGACCGTCAAACCATCTTCTAGTGAATATTCTTGTAGGTGATTTGAACAATGAACATATTTATAGCGGTGAATTTCATAATTTAAGACTTCTAAATAATATGGAAGAAATGATGAACATGGTAATTAGGAATTTAAGATATCCAGTCTTTTGTAAAGCATCACACTGAAATTTATAATTTGTAGCACTATGTTTATGGTTTGATAGCTTTCTCATTTAAATTGACCTTGAACTCGTTTCTCTTCTTTCTCTTACTCTAATCTTTGATTTTTGATTAAAAGAATTAACAAAAGAAGCAATATCAAAATTCTTGTGTCTACAGTTGCTGAATAGTCTACATATTCTCATCTTCTGTTTCTTGTGTAGCTTTCTCTACCCCACATTAATGCCTATTATCTATGTTTGTTATATTGAATATTTCTTTTTATACCCTTTTTTTTTTTTTTTTTTTGTATTCTCGCTTCAAAAGGTTATTAATGAGTGATACATTGACTCGTCAATTGGCAGTTATTTGTGGGAAGAATGGAAAGCGAGACAGAAGGATGCATTTGGAGTAGACCTTTCGTCAAGATTCTTGAATATGCGTTTTCTCCCAGTTGCGGTATTACATGCGAGCATTTTCATGACTTTCTGATTAGAAACAATGATCATTCTTTCAAAGATTTCTTACTGTTGAATGAAACAAATATTGGTTATATTTTCTGGAAAAATGATTCGGTCTTTCGAAAACCACTGCAAAAAGTGGACTAATTCTTTCTCAAAAATATTTACTTACTAGTAGTAATTGATCAACATGTGTCCTTTTATTCCCTGTTAAAGTGAGACCTTATCATTTTTACATAAGACAGATTTTTATTCTGGGGATTCAGAAAAGAGAAGCAGAAAATATTTATATGTTACTTTTGAAGAAAAATCCTACTGTTTAATAACATCCCCTATATTTCTTTTGCTTGTTAAATTTATTTTGCTGTTATCTCTGGATTACTAATAATTGTGAGTTGTTCTCTTCTTGATGAATGCTTTTACTGATGTTTTGTAAATGAATGTCCTTGACAGTCACCGCAACAACAAAACTCACATGATTGTGGCCTCTTTCTACTTCACTATCTAGAGCTCTTTCTGGACGAAGTGCCCTTCAACTTCAACCCATTCAAACTAACCAAGTTCTCCAACTTTGTGAGTAATTTTCTCACCTTCAACTTATTTCAGAATTTTTAACTTTGTTTTGATTTTTTAATCATGCAAATTTAAATATTACTTCTCTCCCTACTTTTTTAGTTCCTCACCTGATGAATATATTACGTCATAACATTTCAAGAATAACTAGTAAATTCCACAATGATTCATATTATTTCTTATATGGATTTAACCTAACATGAAATTTTCTAGCTCAATTGGGACTGGTTTCCACCGGCGGAGGCTTCTCTCAAGCGTGCTTTTATCCAGAGGTTAATCTTTGAACTTGTGGGAAATGAAAACCACAGTTCACATAAAGGTTTTTCCTCTGACTACAGCAACAGCCATCGCTATTCAGAAAATAATGAGAACAGAACTAACAGTCTTTGTCCTAGAGTCAATGTGGACTCATCAACTTCCCATTCTGTCCAGACAATAGAATTCACTCAATTGTCAGCACCATCACCTTTGGATCCTCAATCTTTTAACCCTTCAGATACGGTTCTTAAGGAGCATTTTGAACCAGGAGCTATGTCAGGAACTTTACAGGGACATTGCAAATCTTTGGACAAGCAGTCATCTGATCATTGTCTCAATGGTTCAATTTTTTCAATTAAGGTATCTACTTGTATTTTCGTCAGCTTTTGCATGTGTTTCTTGTGATTTTTTTTTAACTTTCCTTGGGGCATGCAGCTCCATCTGCCTACATATTTTATGGATATTGCATGTCTCATCCACATTAATTAAGGTTTTGAATCCTCATGCTTCAGTAGACTTCTGTGATTCTTGTAGTTGATACTAGCACTAAACACCTAACTTAAATTTGCCATAGAGACGATTATCATTAGGATCTTGTGTTCTCCTAGTATTCCATTTCACTCAATGCTTCAATTATTTCAAGATATATGATATAATATTTGTGTCTTCTCACGACAGACTATTTCCAGTCTGTGATTATGATAATACCAAAAATCTAAAAAATTCACTTGTATGTTTTTTTACCTCATTTTACTCACTTGAATGCTTCAGGTCATGTATGTTCTGTGTTATGATTTATGAAATGTGTTTCAAATCATGAACTCTTAAAAAATGTTTTGGTTCTCCGATTGTTATAAGTTTAAGCAATTACTACTGCATATAAATTACTTTATGTAATTATAGTTTGTAATTAAATTTACAATTGCATATATGATATAAGGACATATTTTAATTTATTCTAGTTAAATAACAAAAGTTCATGATGCCAGAGACTTTTTGAACATTTCACAGCAGCAAAGTGCCAATGTCTGATAGTTTGGATTTAATAGAATGATCCCACAGGGGGGTTTTTGTCAATAGAAACACCAATGGGGCTTCCAGCTAATAAAACTAACCACGGGGAAATAGGACAAAGTAGAAACTCATGGTGACATAACTAATTTCCCTGTTCTATTTTCTGTATTTTCACAGGAAGACATTGATCTCAATAAGGGGCTCATGTATCAGCCTGTTGCTGAAGTTGCACCTCAATCAGGTTCATTGACATACTTAACTAGGGGTTGTGAAATGGAGATTTCTCATGGACCAAGAATCTCTATACAATCAGAGCAGGACAAAGAGTCGTCTCAAGCTAGATCAAGGTGTGCATCTGATGATTCAGACGACATAGCGATCATTGAAAGTTTCCCGATTAGAAATGAAACAAGATCATCTTATGCAGATGAACAAAGTGAACACAATAATACAGCCACAGAAAACTACTTTGAGCATTTAGATGTTCCTGCTTCTCTCGTGGAAATTTCTCAATGGCCAAATACAATGTGTATTGGCCCCCAGAATGCAGATCAACACTTGTCTTGTGTACAGCCAGAGCACGACAAGGCTAAGTTATCTCTTGCTAAATCAAGTTGTGCGTCAGAGGATTCAGATGACATAGCTATCATTGAAAGTTTCCCAATTAGGAATGAAACAAGAAGATCTTTTGAAAATGAGCAAGGTGAAAACAATAATACAGCCATAGAAAACTACTTTGAGCATTTAGCAAACTTTCCTGCTTCTCTCTTGGAAATTTCTCAATGGCCAAGTACAATGTGTGTTGGCCCCCAGAATGGAGATCAACACCTGTCTTGTGTACAGTCAGAGCACGACAAGGCTAAGTTATCTCTTGCTAGATCAAGTTGTGCTTCAGAAGATTCAGATGACATAGCTATCATTGAAAGTTTCCCTAATAGGAATGAGACAAGAAGATCTTTTGAAAATGAGCAAGGTGAAAACAATAGTACAGCCACAGAAAACTACTTTGAGCATTTCCCAGACATACCTGGTTCTCTCATGGAAATTTCTCAGTGGTCAAATACAATGTTTGCTGACCACGAGAATGGAGATCAACACTTTTCTCGTATACAGCCACAGCATGACAAGACTAAGTTGTCTCTAGCTAGATCAAGTTGTGCATCAGATGATTCAGATGACATAGCTATCATTGAAAGTTTCCCAATTAGAAATGAAACAAGATCATCTTATGAAGATGAACGAGGTGAAAACAACAACACTGCCATGGAAAATTCTCAATGGCCTAATACGATGTGTGTCAGCCACAAGAATGGAGATGAAAACTTGTGTTGTAAAGAGACATCAACAATACAATTGGGTCAAGTTTCTGGTGCATTAGATGACAAATTCACATGTGATGATGATCTTCTTATTATCGACAGCATGGAATCTGATGATTGGAAGAAACGACCTCCCAAAAAGAGGAGGCTGCAATGGTGAAGTGATGGACTCCTGAAAGAATCCAATTTGTAGATGGTTATGTTATCTTCATATAATTTTATAGGTTCTGGCGTTCTGCTTTGCCAACATGTGAATTGTTTTGTGGCTCGGAAGTAGTTAGCAACTTGACATAGCTTACATTTTTTCTTGGCCATGCTATTTCTATACCTTATGGCCGTTTGGTTGGCTGAATTTATTCACCCTATTCTTTTAGGCATTTTGCTTTTTTTTATATGGAAACTTGTTTTTGCCTAAAGTTTTCACATTTTCATTTGCGTGGAGTAAGGCTAGAAGTTAGTTCACCTAGCAAAGTGGTTGATATTTTTACTTAACTAGATCGTGGCCCGTGCTTAGCAGGTTTTCAATAGAAGCAAAGTGAAGACAGAGCGAAAGTAAGAAGAAACAAAGGCTTCAATTGACAATTTTATAATATTATTGATTATTGATTAGATAGATTGTGCATGGTAGTGTTATAGGATTTATAAATGCGGTTTGATTTTTTTTGATAAAATTAGTATGATATCTATGCTTGTATATGGATTGTCACATGTCATTTAATCATTATTTCATATAATTATTTTTTTATGACAACTTGATCGTTTCCTATTAAAAGTAATAAAGAGTAACTATTGAAATGTAAATGTGAATGATTGATTCAAAAAGATATAACAAAACAATAGGGTAAAAAATTTAATTAGAAATTGATAGCATAGAAATACATGGAATGCTGAGATCTATAAAGACTTAAATTAGATTAGGATTAATAAATTATAAATCCTTAGGTGGATCAATATATAACGTATTTGTTTGAACAAGATGACCTCAATTTTTATAATTTTAAACAAAGAAATTACGAATTTTAAATGTGACTCATTTAAATAAATGCTATTTTCTTATAAAATGATTTTTTACAAGTCAAGCTTTAGTTCTAATTACTTGACTTTTATTTATACTCTTAATTACAATTTAACTATTTTTTTTATCTTATTTTAGAAAATAATCATTTTTAATGTTTTGAAAAAAATAAGTGATTACTTTTTTAAAAAAATTGTTTCTAAACATACACAAATTAATTAAGATTAGTCTATTAATAATTATATTTTTTTTATGAATTTAATATAGTATTAATATAAAATAATTACATATTTGTTTATTAATATTCTGACTTAATTGAAATATCTCATCTCATAATTACGGCAGCCAAACTGATAATATTATCTATTTTAGATAGTGTTTAACTTACCCATTTCTTAATTAGATTGATTCAATAAACACCAATTAACTCTCAAAATAAAATAAAAGATTAATGCATCAAATTAATCTAAAAACCATAAATATCAGTTAATTAAATTCTTAAAATTATAAACATATTATTTGTAAACTTGAAAATGATTTAATACTTTTAATTCTTAATTTTATAATTTTAAAAACTAAAATAACTATCGCTCAATAAAATAAAAGAATTAACATAACCATTATTTAATAATTTAAACAACTAAAATAATATTTGTGTAATTATAAAAATTGCTTTTGAAAGGGATAAAGCACACTCCCTCCATCTTTAAATATAAAATACTTATAACTAAGTCAAATTCTAAAGACATTGATTAAAAAAGTAAAATAATTTTTTTATTGGAATGTGAAAATAGATTTTCATATGATTTTAAATATTTTTTTTTAAAAAAATTAATCAATGCTTTAACCACATGGATTAATAAGACCTATAACTAATTCATAATTATTAAAAAAAAGTTAGTTATTTTTTTTAATTGATAAAATTTGAGGTGAATTAAATTTCGAGAACACATTAGAATTAATACAAACTTCAAGATTCAAAAAGTATTTACAAAGATACTTACATATTATTTACCAACAAGATTGTTACATCTATAGTGAAAATCAAATCCACCTATTTATAGAATATAAGTATGTTCCTTACCAACTAGATCAATCTTTATTAACTAAAAGTTGATTAATATAGTTATTAGCATTAAATTTGTGAAATTGTAATATTTTTTTAAGATTATCCTTACATAAATAATGTAGGTAGAGAGAATAATAATAATGGAGTTTTTTAATTTTTAAAACTAAAATTTATAATTCTCTAATTTCAAGAATAAGAAATAATTCATAACATTTATTATTTATAAATTAAAAAACTAAGAATATTTTAATCAAAAAATTATTAATGCAAAGAATAATTAGAAAAATGACTTATAAAAAAGAAAAAAAATATTCAAAACAATATGTTATATTTAGAAACAAAAGGAATAAAAATTATTAAAAACTCCTCGTTTAATCAACATTAACAATAACTTATCTTCTGTTTGGAAGAATTACTTAGAAACTACTACACTAAGCAATCAATAAAGTCTAACAAAATTGATATATAATTGAATTTTTTAGATATATTATCGAGATTTCATTCTTAATGACGTACATGAAAAAGATTTAGTTAAAAAGAACAAAACCTACTTCGAATCTTCAATAATCTCTACACCTTAGAAGAAATAACGCCAATGGAAGGTAGAGAATTAGCACTACCGGTTCCAAAAATGGTACCCTCTCCAATCTCTAGCATTACTTCTCTGCAACTAAAATCTCTCCCGTGTGTAACATTCTCTTTCATCTCCATTTATTGTGTAACAATAAACAATGAAATAAACCAAATAGTGTATTTGGTTCGACATCTCCAATGTAACATTCTCTTCCTCCATAGTTATAGCCTCAAGTCGCAAAATGAATTTACTTCCATCTGAAAACAGTACTAGTAAACCTTGAACATTATTCACTCCTCAAATTCTTCCTCACTCCACCGTGCTGGTGATGACGTGGCGACGGTGTAGTTTACGTGTGTGATTGTGGCAAGTGATGCTATGCTCACAGAGGTTGAGGCTTTGTTGGGAGAGATTCTAGTCATTCTACGGCAGCAATTCATGGGAACAAAACTGATGATAGTTTTACATCCAAAATACTACTAGTTGTAGTCGATACCTAACAACTCACACCAAAGAAAGAAAAATATAATAAAATTATGGTTAATATATATATTTTATTATGATTTCGTATTCATTTTAAGTGCGGGATTGAATTTTTTTAAAATCAATTATTTATAAAATTAATAAAGTTATTAAAAAAAGTTATGTAATATAAATAAATTAGTTCAAATACAAATATATTATTGATATCTTTAATTATATTTTTAAAATGATAAAATATCATTTTAATTTTTTAAATTTTTGTATTTTTTTTTATTTTAATCTATCATGTTTTGAAATTCTTATTTT
>JAMLFT010006985.1:0-15363 GCA_026544285.1 Pachyrhizus erosus
TTCCGATCTAATATATAAAGAAATGTTAATATAATATTTATAAATATTAAAGAGATGTTAGTATAATAAAAAATTAAAGTGAGTTAGAATGAGAATAAAAAATAACCATAAGTGTATGTATAATTTTAAAAATCTCATTAAGTTTGTGTAATTTTTTTAAAATAAAAATATTATTATTATTTATTATAATTATTTTATTTTAATATTAATATTATTTTTATTTTTAATTATTATTTATATTTATTATTATTATTATCGTTATTTAATTATTAATATTAATTTAATTATTATTATTATAATAAAAGAATTAAGGGGAGAATGTTTGAATAAAAAAAGGGGAGGGGGCTATATAACCGATTTTGCAAATGCATAATGGGTTGTGTCATGCCTTTCACTTTGCAAAACATGTGTGGAGAGAGAAGCTTTTTTAGGAAATCGTGTGTTACTGCACATTTTTACTTTTTTTTCTCACCATTTTTGCAAAGAAATTCTGATCGGTGGAGTCCACCATTTTTTCAAAACTTTTTACGTTAAATCATCCCTTTCAAACAAACACAGTATGTGACTTTTTATGCAATTTATTTTCTTTTCTCGTTAAATCATCACAACCATAGTGTAATAGAGAAATAATTGTTTGGATGTGAGTTTTATTAATACTAATTAAGATTTTAAGAATTAAAATGTCTTTTAACATATCTACAAAATATAATGTCAAATTAAAATTAAAGAATTAAATAAAAATTAAAATAATCTAATAGATTTACTTAGGTGTACACTTCTATTAATTTTATATTTTAGGATGTGTGAATTGTGACAGTTCATAAACTGTAAAATTTAATAAAAAATATAATTTTTTTAACATAAATATTTTTTATAAAAAAATTAATTTTATTTTTTATTACACTTGCAGATATGTAAAAAAACAATAACTTTTGTTGAAATAAAAAGATAAAATAAATAATGTTAACCCTCCTTTTTTTTCATACTACTAATAAGAAAGTTTAGTCTCTACTAAAATAAAATAAAATGCACATGTTAAATATATAAAATAATTTGATTATAGTTAATTTTTAATTATTTTAAAATGAGATAAATATTTTTTTAAAAATATAATTGTTTACTTAATTAATTAAAAATAATCATCTTTATGACATAGGTCTTAAGGTGATAATATCCATCTTTATATGTAATTGATTTTCAAACTCAAAATTTGATTTTGAAAATTATTTTTTTAATGTTTTTTTTAATAAACCTTGGTCACAACTCCTTGTTTTTTAAATTATTTTTTCATCATATCTTGTGGTGTTGATTGTTACATTTTTAATTAGTAATAAAATTTTGCTTACCTAAAAAATAAAATCTAAATAAATTAGTGAATTTGTTAACAAAATTAGAGAACCAATTTATACTAACCCTAATTTAAAAATTTATAGGTGATGTTTTTCTTTATTTACATTAATGATATTTTCAGTCTTCTTCTTGGTCTACAATGGGATATTAATTCCTTTGAGACATAAAAATCATCAAAAATGATATTATCGATTCTAACAAAGTCTTTTTTATACACATAACTAAAAATTCAACTCAATTTATAAGTGGAATAGAATAAAAACTTAAACCCAATTCCTTCCTTAATTACATAGAATTTATTTCTTTTGCTATCTTTGTGTTATTGATATAAAAGAAAAATTTCAAAAGCAAGTATTTATTACTTTCAATAATTTTAGTTACTGTTTTCCTTCAATAAATTAAGTTCAAATATTTTCTTCATGGTTCTTCTTAGAAATTTCTCTGTGAGTTTTGAGTTATTCTTTGATCCTTGAGAAAGATACATAACACACACCTTGACACACTTGCTAAGGTCTCACCATATATAATTAAAATTCATCAACTCATAAATATATATTTTTCTTATTAAAAGAATCACATATCTTTAAGTTCTCTTACTTACTTTTAGTATGATTGATTTTCATAATAAATACATGTGGTTTTAAAAAAAAAATAAAGGTCGAACTTTAACTACACGTTTAAAAAACTGTTTTATTATAAAAGGCTTTAGATGATTTCTCTGCCTCAGAAATAATTTATCTCTATTTTCTTTAAAAAAAAAAAAAAAGCAAAAAACTAATCTCCAATTATTGATTAAAGAATATCCTCCCCCACTTAAAAAAAATGAAATAATATCCCCATTCTTCAGTAGTCCATTTCTCATTAAAAGTTACAAGTTCTGGGAATGAAAAGGTAAAGTGCCAACCCATTGAAGCATTTTCTTTGGCATTGTATAGTCACCAAAGTGAACTGCTTGCTCGTTATAGCAGCATCTGTCCCATTAGAAGAACTGACTGGATGCACGGTAGCCGAAAGGCTACATAATGCTTCCCCATATATCTGTTTTTATTATCCATCTTTCAATTTATCTAATGATCACTTTCTTATTTATACTACCTTTCTTTTTAACGTTCCATGACTGAAGGGCTAGATACCAGCAATAACCCTTTTATCATACTCAAAACAACCAGTGTTTGCTCCCTCAAACCGCAGCAACTATTCATAACTGTACATAATCCAAATATTCAATGCTAGCCGTAACCAACCACTCACCATTAATTGACACGGTACAGAGTTTATTCAAAGTATTAAGTTATTTATTATAAAATATATAATTTATGAATGTAGTAATATATTCTCACCATACTGTTTAATAAAAAGCTATTTATTGATTCCTTCATTACTGTTCTGCAGACAATGATTAACAGAATTACTACCTATATGATGGAACCACTATATTCCAGTTTAATAAATGGTTTCTAAATCAAATTTCGTGTGTGCTGTATAAAATACTTATAAAAAATTTTTTAATTATATAAATCATATGTAGCATTTACTAAAAATAACAATTAAGTTGGATAGATTATTGTAGATGATAAATTTTTTTTCTAAGTTTAATTTAATTATATATTTAAAGTTAAAAATTATTAAATAAATTAGAATAGTTTTATACTAATTATTTAATGAAATATTTAATATAGTTAAACACTTGTATCCCTATATGTATCATGAAGGCATATTTACATACCATGAACGCCTAAATATGCTCACTCTTCATGTGGGGACCATTGAATCGATGTCCTTCCTCATAGAGCAGACAGGTCTATGGAGATCCATTATTGAGTATCTCTATGGCAATGGCAAATAATGCATTACAGAGAACCATATGCCTTGTAGCTTGCTAGCTAACTTAATTATTAAAGCACACAACAGTACTTGTCTAATAATTAATCTAGAACAAAAGTTGTTGAGGTCGCCTGAGTATTATATGATGGGAAATGTGAAGGGTTTAGAAAAATGCCCGCAAAATATTTTTGGTCTTTAGCTTATAAATATATTAATAAATGTAGTTTTTTGGGTTATGATACAGAATGTATCTTATTTAGCAATAATACTCTGAAGGTCCCTTTTCTTTTTCCCCCTTTTTTATTTCCCAGGTGTGGTCTATTGGGAGCAAAAAGGTCACAACTGAAAGGCACTCAGATATTCTGAATTGCCTCGATAATCTCCTATAATTGGAAAAGAGTATATAACAAAGTTGTATAGCTACTATATAGTATTTGCATATATTTTCTCTCTCACAAATATCGTGAATATGATTGACACATTCATGAGTGCAAGCTGTTCGAATTTGGCATAATATCAGAGTTACGAGGAGTTCAGTTAAATGTGTTGAGGAATGCCCATTTTCTACCAATAATTGGAGCTTCTAAGGCTTGGCATATTTTATTTAAGGCACCAATGATGAAACTGAATCTAGTGGCAAACTTTCTTTACACGTATGAAAATGAAGGGCAAAGTTCCAAGGCTTGGAAACATGTTCGTTGTCCCCATTATGAATCCCCCCTCGTGTCTTCTTCAAATCAAGCACTTTGAGTGGATTCCAACTCCTCCTCAACCATTTATAAGATTCACCAATTAGTGGATTTCCCTTTTACGCACCTAACCCTTTGAAAACAAGCCATTAAACTAAAAATCAGATCTCTCACATTGTTTAAAATATTACTGTTTTCAGATACCACTCTGATGATATTTGATCGAGGTTGGTTCTGTCAAATCAAATCAGGATGCCCAATGGTTAACATCTCTTTAGCAATTATAATTCTCGGTTTAGGTTCAATATCCTAATTAAACAACGATGGGGCTATCAATAGTTAATTGTAGGGTATGTTAGGAATTAGGATCATCAAATCAACCTAAGTGTGTTTTTTTAGTTAGTTTTATTATCCCAGATCTAACTCACTTTATCTTTATCTGAAGAACTCTTAAAATATTTAGTGAGGATCTTAATAATATATATCTAAGTCAGATTTAGAGTCCCTGGCATCTTGTTCGGGCTTATTAAAATTAACCATTGTGCTTACTGCTTGGGTCTTTTTCCAACTTTGTCTGACAAAAGGGTGAATATAGATGCCCTGTATACAGGTTGGGAGGTACAGGACCAAGCAGGTTTATGTACTGTAGGACTGAGACTATAATTGTCACAAATCTTCTTTAAAATTACTACCCTTTGTTTGGTAATGGCGTGACCAACTCATTTCACGCATAGAACTTTGACCATAAGGAATAGGGTGGTTGGCAATAATGGAAGTGATTTTCAGCGCTTAGTGATTCAATGGTGGGACTTTAATTTTATCATAGGGTTACTTCTCTCAGAATGTTAGGTATATAGCTTGTTTAGCAATGCAAAAATTTTCACAATTGGAGTAAGGAAAATGTGGCCAAATAGAAACATGAATAATTGCTAACCAAAGGTGGCCATCACGGTTTCTGGCCAGCTTGTTATAGTATCTTTGCTCCCACCTAAAATTTGAATTTTATATCTTTTGAACAATTATTACTTGGTCATGAAGAAGTAAGGAAAATTGGCAAAGCATGATCTACATCGCTTTCTGTGAATACACAACGCGGATTTTTCTAATCACAGTTGAATTTTGAGGCCACTCCTATTTCCTACACATGACTCGTGATGATAACGATATGCTTGCATGCAAAACTAACGGACTTCTTTTCACAATAGGTTGATCCACCCAACTTTACTATTGCTGTAACTAATATATATACTGTAGTACATTGTTCACATAAATTTATATATCATTAAAAAGCTTCAAATTCGAAAATACAGAATGAAAACTAAGATTTTCCAACTCAATTAGCCACTCACATTTATGTCAGTGTGTCATGTCCTCCTAAAACGACAAAGCTCCCAATTATTAAAGCTCCTACCATTTCTTTTCAGGATAAATCCAAATGTCAATACAACTTCAGCACACGTGTAGGTCTTAACCAGTGAGTTCTATTTACCTGCATGACAAGGGGTATCTTGACAACTGTATTATTATATCCAGCTGTCATTACTCTTGTGAAAGATTTATCTGGCTCAGATTGTGGAAATGAGGGTTGAGACACCAAGTTCAAGATTTCACATGGTTTTCGTTTCTTTAATTAATTTTCTTTAGCATTCACTTTCACTTAATTGGCTGCGGGACTAATAAAGCTTTAGCTCTTTAGTATAATATACATAAAGAAACCCGAGAACACTACTATCCATAACCTTCTCGAGTTATAAAATTTATGCCAATGCCATATATATGTTGTTTTGTTGTTGGTCACGAACCCTTATCAACGATCTTAAATTTATCCCAAGATCGAGATCAGAATATAAAATTTGACAGAATAATCACTATAACCTTAATGTTGATACATATATGCATAATGGGTCTACATATTTTTTTGTTTGTTTTTGCTAGAACAAGAATTCAAATATATAACTTAAATAAAAAATTTATTATTCCTTTGTTGCGGGACGTGTTCAGCGTAGCAAAATCGGTGCATTGCTTAAACAAATAATAAAAAAAAGAGTTCGAGCATGTTTGTGTTAATTTAAGAATTTATTGTTTTTAGAATTGTCTCAGTGAAAGGGGAAGTAATTATTTTTTAAAATAAATAAAATACGAGTGCGAACTTTGTTTTATCTTCATTATTTTTTATTTTGACAAAGTAACTTTACCGAACAACATTTCATACTCAAAAATTATTTATATTTCTAAAGTTGTGAATTATATATATAATATATCGGCTCAATTTCATGTGGTATACCACTTTTACATATTTATTTCCTTCATTCATCCTCTCAATATATTCACGTAACATCTTCTAGCATAAAGTTAGGTTAGAGTTTTATTTGATATAACATTGATAAGTTGCCTTCGTAGTTAAAGGAAATCGTTTTTTGAGGTGAAATCAGTAATACAAACAGGTTATGAATAAATTTATTTTGCGTTTTATTTTATTTAGTACAAAGTCATTTTGCACTTGCGATTGTCTAAATCACCTTTTGAAATTGAAGTTGAAGTTGGTGATTTTCATTATCATTAGCACCTTGTCCACACGTACGACAAGTACAATTCAGAGCAAGAAGGTTGACGCGCCACTCGCAATTGCGGCATAAAACATCAGTTCTTTCACTATCCGCATGCGCATGCAAACGTGTGAAGGAATAGATTACATTAAAAAAAAAAAAAAAAAAAAGAGAGAACCTAGCTATTTGAACTTTGTCCCCCCCCCTAAAACTTAAATTTATGGAACACACTATTTCCTATTTCCAACAAGAAAGGGATATAATTGGAACTGCCCTTGACCAAAATCTGGGCTGGTGTCAATTTCCTTGAATTCATCTAGAATCTACAACTTGTGCTATTGGGTACTCGTTCTTTTCCACTCCACCAAATGCCGCAAAAACTGCCCAACCTGTGAACAAAAACACGATTATATTCATTTAACATGAAAAAGATGCGCACGTAATATAATAATGCTTGGATTTAATAACGTTAGACGTTTACAATTTTATGAATCATTTTGAACTGGGAAGTATTGATCTTACCTCCGTTGGATCTTGCAAAGTGTAGGAAGCATCTGTTTCTTTTGGAACTTTAGAAACAAGAATCCCAACCCCTTGGCTCCTCCTTCGTAAAACCTGATTATATTACATCCAATAAATCAATAAATTATAACAATAATAATAATAAATAACAATAAATAGTAATATACGTGGAATATACTAACACAAGAATTTTAATAACAAGCTTAGCGAGGTGGTGAGATTTGTTAATTTATTAATAATTACCTTAAAAGCATCTTCGTCAGTTCGATCATCACCAATATAGATTGGATATACATTATCAGAATTAGCATATCCTGTAAATATATATATATATATATATAAAAGTTAGGACATATTTGTAGCTCATGAGACACGTACCATTACCAAGCCCTTTATTTCTTAAAGAAAAGAAAGTTATTATTTCTGCATGAAGACTTACCTAGTGACTCTAGCAAGAATTCAAGAGCCTTGCCCTTGTCCCATTTGATGGTTGGTCGAATCTCAAGCACTTTTCTCCCTTGAGTTAGCTTAAGTTTTGGGTACTCATTGAGCACCAAGATAACTTGTTCAGCCAATGAAGCCCAACTCTAAGTATAACACAAGTAAAATAATAATTAGATATAAAACAATATTAGCCGTCAATTAATTAATGTGTCGCTTGCGTGTGCAAGTGGTGTGGGAGCTATTAAATATTTTGTTGAATGTTGGTACCTTTTCGTCAACACAGCGAAAGTGCACGGACAAGCAAAACTTGTTATTTTCTACCTTAGCCCCTGGGACAGACTTTGTTTTTTCCACCAAGATGTTGTACACCTGACCCCATAATAGAACAGTGATAACGGCACTGTTAAAATCGTGTGCTTATATGTGTTGAGAAAATGATGAGAACGGAGATTCAATCATGTGGTTAAATGAAAACAACGAACCTCATTGATCATTGGCAAGAATTCACTAGCGGGTTGGAAACGCACTTGATTTCCCTGAAAGAAAACAAAAAATTACGAATCTATGATTAGAAGGAAGGACACCATGATAAAAATCTTGGTTTCATTAATTTGGTTAAGGAAACTTTTTCTCACTTTCTTAGTACTACGCCTATTTGTTGGTCCCTTGATGTCCATCCCATGGCTCCCAGCATAGTACAGTTCTGCTAATCTTACAAAGTTATACACCTACAAATAATTTTTTTAAAAAAAATCCAAATTAGTTCTCACAATAATAATAATAATAATAATAATATTTTTTTCAGTTTTGATTTGAAGAAAAATAAAAAATAAAAAAAATGTACCTTGTCCAGGCACCTTCCACTCACGATGGCAGTGGGGAAATGCCTTGCTATGTCCTTTAATGTGGCCCTCATCTGATTTACCAACAGGAATTAAAGAAAAAAGGGAGAGAAAAAAAAATCAATTTTACTTATTCTATATGAACTGGAATTAGAGTGAAAAAACAAACAAGAGAGAACAAAAGGTGAACCTTTTTACTCATGTATGCTTTATCTGGATCTGCAACAATTGGGGAGAGAGTTCCATCATAGTCAAGAAAAGCGACAATCTGCTTCCCTTTAGACTCACATATAAACTGATCAAACATGTTCAGTGCCGAAGGGTGGTAAAGCTGCACAAAGTTTGCAAAACCGAACAGAGTCAAGTCAGCACAACCTTTGATACACATAACAACACCAAAAGGTTCAACAATCACACCAAGTTGTAACAAAACAAGACTTTGGTATTTTTGTGCTTACAGTCCAAGGACTCGGGTCTTGGTTTTGTGTGGATTTGATTCGAGTGGGAGAAGAGGCTCTTATTGAATCAATCCATGTGTTAACTTTGGTCCCTCCTTTAACACTTCCATCCTCCAAAGTTTTCATTAAGAGCTTCTTTTGGGGTAGGCCTAAAACCCCACCAAGCAAGGCCATTATTCCAGGCACCGCAGCTCTAGGTAGAGCACTTGAGTTTGAAATCGACATTGCCAACTCCACAAGCTTGTTATTCACATTACGGTTCGTCATTCTACACCAAGTTTAGTAATAATAATAATAATAATAGTAGTGTCTCTTATGAGAAAAAATTGTGGGGAGTGAGTGAGTGAGTGAATTGAGAATGAGAAATGGAAGGGAAGGTCACGGGGTTATATAGAGAGAAGGCAGAGAAAAACAGGGGGTGGTGTGTATGTGGAATTGTGGATGGATGCTTCCTATGCTCAACGTGGAATTTATAGGGGGAAAAATATTGGAATAAGAAAAAAGAAAATAAAATGCACTCGCTTTCTACTCGTTGGTTCAAGTCACGTATAAACGAGGCGTGTGTGGTCAATTTATAACTTCGGTTACACGGGCATAAACCGACGAAACAATCGCCTCTTCCATGGCCCTTGTACTTCTCAGTAACTATACTAAATAAGAAAGTTGGAGGGACCACACATTAATCACACCAGAACCTCCTTTTTAAGTTTTTTTTTTTGTTTTTTGAAGAAGTTTTCACAATAATGAGGAACTTTTACTATAATTTTGTTTCATAACCATTTTGCCACTAACTTTGCTTTATCATATTCTATTAAGTTAAATAGCACTTTGCTTTTAGGATTTTTCTATAATAAAAGTAAAGAATAGTGGTAAGTATATAATATTCTATTATTATTCACTAGATAAAATATGTTTTTGGTTTTTTTTTTTACTTTTAATTAAATTTAATTTTAGTTTTTATATTTTTAAATTGACTGTTTTGGTTTTTAAATTTTTAAAAATATATGATCTCTTCTCTTTAACCGTGTTAATGTTAAGGAATTAGATGTATATTTTTTTACTAATAAAAAATTCATATATTTTTAAGGTTTAAGAATTAAAATGATCAGTTTAAAAATATAGAAACTAAAATCAAATTTAATTGAAAAATAAAAGGATAAAAATATATTTTACCTTTATTTAATTACTCTCTAATAGAAAATTAGTTTATGGTTATTTCATTGCAATAAATTAAGATTTGAATATTTATAAAGAAATGCTCTTTACTTTTTGTTTCTAATAGGTATTTTCTTTAGAGACAATAGTTTGAAACATTAATCTGACACTATGCATGTAGACATGTCTTTCATTAAAAATTTGAATCGTGGATTCTCTAATATTTAGTATTCTGGTCGTGCTTTAAATACAAATTGCTTTTGAAAAATAGTGCTTGTGCATGAAAAATAAAATAAAAAATTAATCTCTTTATGCATTAACTAGAGAGATTTCTTTAAAAGAAACAACCACTTACCGAGAGTATCAACCGTAGGAGGAAAGTAATCCCATGTAAATGGATAATACAAGATTTTATTCAGATTCTTTTAGATATTGGATCAAAGCACTATTTACCATTTTTATGATTATTTTACAACATGTTATTTTAAAATGTTATTTAAAGGGCAGTTTGTCATATCAAAGGGCCTCTTTTTTTGAATTTTAATTTTCCATTACCTAAAGGAACAATGCCATGATTACCATGCTTAACACACATTATAGGCATGTATTTATTGCCTCCTTTTTCTTTCCCTCCTTACCTTCTCTCCCAAAACGACCTTTCTAACCCTCTCACGAAAGGTGTTAAAACTTCCAAAATGGTCAATGGTAACCATTTATTCTTTTCCCATTTTTATTGTTTTTTTATGACAGCATCAATAGTTTCAATTGTTTTTGGGTACGTACCTTTTTATGTTGTAACATAATTCAGACCGTAGGTACTAAGAAACAGAATCCTAGCATAAGTTAGCACTCGCCCCTTGTATAGTTTCACTGAAATTAAAACAAGCAGATCCAACCTAACTTGTATACACTATTCAGTAAGCTTCAAAACCAGCGGCACAAAATAATTGCTTTTCCCTCTTCCTTCATAATTTTCATGCACGTTGTATAAACCTCATACGTTAATTCAAAATTTAGTGTAGTTGGTTAATGCTCTTTATACAATTACATTTCATTTGTGAATTCAAAATTTGGTAGGGTTATTGGCTTTAGAATATCTTTAAGACGCGTGTCTAAAATATCTATATTAGGTGCCAAGAATTATGTATTTAATAGAAAAAGCTATTCCGTGGACCTTTATGCGTGATTAAAAGGGTAAGAAACAAAAGATTTATCTTGTGCGTGACTAATAATGACATGTTGAAGGAGAATGGTAGGACATGAAAATGAATTGTGGTGTGTGAGTTTGATTTTCTACATTGTATTTCACCCCTTTTCGTTTTTTTTTTCTTTCACTTCATCGATCTCTAATTCCTCATTGTACGAGCCTATTATAAATATCTCCTTAGACAACAACAAGAAAAACCCCTTAATAGTGTCCTTAAAGGACTTATATTCTACTATATTTTTCTATAAATATATCTCAGTGATGAAACATAGTGTTGGGTTAAATTAATGCACTTATGTAAATTAAACCTTGATTAGCATTATAAAGTGCAAACTTCCTATCTCTAATTAAGTTAAAATTTACTGAAATTAATTATCTAAAAATAATTGCAACGAGAAAAATAAATTTCAGAGGTAAAATGCATATGATTGACCTACGGGACATGGTTAATTATTTGATGTTATTTGGGTAGAAACTTGACAGGCAGTAGTAAATTTCTTCTAACCTAACGATGTTACGCATTCCTTTTGAGAAATATTATTGTATTTGAACAGTAAATTTGGACAGTTTTTTTGTATATATACAATAAATAAATAATTACAAAGAAAAGACAAAGAAATATAAGACAAGATAGCTGAGACTAAAGAAAAGAAAAAGATAAGATGGGCAAATAGTTGATGTAATGAATAATTATATAAGTTTTTAAACAATTTGATAACTTTTTAAATAATCATGTAAAACAATTATATATATATATATATATATAATAAATATTTAATAAGAGTGTGAGAAGTGAAAATAATAAATCTTATCATACAAATAATTAAAATAATTTTAATTAATTTTAATTTTATTGTAAATTATTGAAATTAAAATATAAAATATATAATTTTTAAATAATAATATAATTTTAATCAACTTGTAATTTTAAGCATTTAATTTTTTTAATATGTTAGGTGTATGTAAACTTTTTTTTTTCTTTTAGAAGGCAAGGCATGTGTAAATTTCAAGAAACTTCCTCATATTGAAAATATGAGAATAGTAATGTTATATTGCCAATATTTTACATGTACAATTCTTATTACTTAAATACATTTATTTTTTTTTTATCTCTTTTTTAAAAAATTTCTCTTTCTTATTTTGTTTTCATCTTACTCATCGATTTTTCATCTTGTTTTCTTTATATGTCTTACTTTTGTTCATATTATATCATTTATCATATTTATTACTTTTTTTATTTTTCTTTTCTTTCCATTATAATATACCTAAAATAGATGATACATTTACAATTTTTCTTTTATTATATTGTATCCAAAATGGACTATACATTTACATTTTCCTTTATTAATTGTATCTAGACCACTCTTTTGTGTTGTAAAGTAAAAGAAAAATACTTGTCAGCACACTTTTTTATGCCCAAACAAAATAGTATAAAGTACGATTTTTTTTTTTTTTGCAAGAAATAATACATCATTTGAGTATAGTCGCCACATAAACATAACATACTTTCATTGTTCATATTGATATCATAATAGTAGGCACACAGAAATCTATTGTAGTTCTATTTTTTTTATCAGAAAATCTACAATATATATTTAAAACCATTTTGGTTTAATTGAAGTGAACTAAAAAAAACAATTTTTTTCCGATCTCCAATTTTTTGTTAATCCAAGGCTTGAATCAAAAAGCGCTGTTAAAAATAAAGTTCCTTGTTATATGACAAGTCTCTTTCATCCTAGTTACATGTCACAACCTTCTATTTACTTTGTCTTAACTTGACCGTGTTACACATATTTTTCATAGATAATATTTGATATCTTATATATTAAGTATACTACATATATTTACAAGTTTACATTTTTTTTAAACAATGATAATTAAAATACAATTAAAAAATATATATTATTAGGAAGAATGAATTTATATGTATATATCAAATTTTAAACCCATCCTACATTTCTTTCTAAACCTATAATTAGCTAATGCATCTTTGTAGAAGATAAAATAAACAACAAGTAGTCATTTTCTTTTCTTGATCTGAATTAACAATTAATCTTTTAGAAATATTATGCAATTGTTTTTTTTGTTTGGGTACATTGAATAATTTGCACGTTCAAATTCATATAATATCCGAAATCTAGACCTAACCTTCCTAACTGTGAGTCTTTATCAAAAGCATTGTATCTCATAAATAAAGTATATGGAATAAGCCAACCGACCCAAAGTCCTTTTGCATTAGCTATAATTCTTTGGGGATTTGAACATCCAACCATTTATGTCTCTGTTGCTTAATCGCGTCCTAGAGAATGATAGAAGATTTTCCTTTTTTCTCTTAATTAACTTTGGTCAAATTTTAATTATCACACGTTTAATAATTTTTGCATATAAAGTTTCATCTATCATCCTTATTTTGTTTTTCCTTTCATTGAAAATTTAAATGGTTTCTATATCATGAATTATACAAAATTAGAAGAAAAAAAATGTATAAAGTGCTATATACTTCTTGCTTTGTCTTGTTTTTGTTTTTTTTTTTCATAAATGCAAGTTTATGATCCATGTTCAGTCAAAACTCAAAACCGGTGGCCTTGGAGATGCTTTCAAGCAACTACCATGTGAATGGAAACTAAATGAACTTGAAACCTTGGGGGTTGCTCTTGTTTATTCTACGATGATAATAATTTTCTTATATAAAAACTAAACAAGGCATTGTCAAAAGGAGTTAATAGCCATGTGAAAAATAGCACTGCAGATCTTTAGCTACTTGACCAATAAAATACTATTTTGGTTAGATGCAAAGTTTATTGCATTAGTCTTTAAAAACTGAAAATGGTCAATTTTATTTCTGACAAATAAAAAAGACAATCAATTTAACCTTTTTATATCAATTTAATATTAGAAAAAGTAAATTTATCAATATTTTACTTTTTAGTAGTAAATTAATAATTTTCATCTTTTAAAGATTAATATGCTTGATTTAAGTAGTTATCATATTTTAGTTCGAACTTGATTGATGATATTGTATATGAAAAAAAAATTGAATAATATTTCTTATGAAAAGAAAATATTAAGTCTTAGAAAAAGTAATGCTATTTCACGTGCAGATCCTTAAAAAAAGGCCATATATATACTTCCTAATGAAAATAGCCTTTGATTAATTAACGAGATATTTAATTGAATATATATAAAAAAATAAATAAAATTAGGTGACACCGAACATGGGTCATAGAAGCATTATTCATATTGGTGACGATACATTCTAGAAGTGGTTTTACGTGGTTTCGAATTCCATGGAAGTCATTAGGGAACATACCAGGTTAGCAGAATATGAACATGGACATAATTTAGGTGAACCAAACTGCCATAACTGCTTATGATATTGCAAAGACGGTGGACTTTTGGGGTCGTTTTGGAATCAAATATTTGTCCGTGTTATAAACGAATCATAAAAAGTCAAATAATCTGACTAAGCTAGTTTCTCTGTTACTTCCAAAGGAAATTAAGAAATAGAAAACATGGTAACAAGAGGTGTGGAAACGACAAAGGAATTTAGCAACTAGGGTGCTTTTTCCCTAGTACGTGACTGGGTTCTTATGTGTAAATTTCCCAGTTGCCCCCTCCTCTTTTTCTTGTCACCATGTAAATTATTTTAAGTTTAATCATTATATGTTCTCTGTCTTAAATATTTTTATATTCCTATTTAATTATGATTTATTATTAATATAATTATTATTATAAATTTTTATAATGTATGATTATTTAGGATTGAAAAGAAAATTAAACAGATGGATTGGTGGGAAAATGATGGGATTGATTTGATTGGTTCGTATGTGACCGGTAAAAGCGAAGAGATTAGTAATATGGGTGGGCACGTGTATTCACCGTGGCCTTATTGCAGTTGGCCCACTTTCGGCTTTAACACTCGATTCTTGATTCCATTGGCCATGAGCTTCTCTTTCTGTCTATGGTGCTTTTTTATGGGGCACTGCTTTCGCATTTCATCTCAGATCTTTTTTTTTTTTTTTTTTTTAATAATGAGATATAATTTTTCTGTAGAGAATATATATACAGAGAGCATAGTGAGTGAGTATTCTTCCTGTGAGAATGAAAGGAATAGAGATTAATTATTAGATATATTCATCAAAGATCAAATTAAAATATATGAAATTATATTGAGATTTTTAAAAGGTTACGCTAATTTTTCTCATTATATATACTATTATGGTGACACGTATTATATACAGATTTATTATTATATTTTAAAATTATAAAATTATTATTTTAATTTATATTTATTATATATTATTTAAAAATATAAAATATAAAAAT
>JAMLFT010006986.1:0-15363 GCA_026544285.1 Pachyrhizus erosus
CATTTAACACACAAATCTAAATTATAACTTATATATTTAAAAATATATATTTATTATTAATTAATTAAAAAAATAAAATATTAATTACAATTAACTGTTAGTATACTAATAAAAAAATATGTATAAGATTTAATTTAATATGTGATATCTTGTCAATAATAAATAATAACATAAAAAAATTAAATAAAAATATAATATATCTTTATTATATTTGTTAAAATTATGTTATTTATTTAATATAATAAATATGTAATTTTTAATGGTATTATGGGTTTATTCTATATAACATTCTCAGGACCATCCTGGGAAGCTGAATTCATAAAATACAGTAAATATACCTTATCAATGTAGCACAACACCTCAAGATTTCAGAAGTATATCGACATCCAGAAATTTAAATTACAAAGGACCCACATAACATGAAAACAGAGGAAGGTCGCACAAACTGACCTCAAGACCTCAGTCAACAAAATTATGTGAGCCGGCACTCCAACATGCACATCAATAGTTGTCACTGTACAAAAATAAATAATATAAAGAAATTATTAAATTTTAACCTGAAATCTTCAAGATAAAACAAAAAACTTTCCACGTGGCGTAGATCGGCTTCTTCTAAATTCAGGCAATGTAGTATTGGTGCCTTCCTTAAGATTACGACTTGAACCGTGTGGTAAAATTTTGTTTTCAACTTTGCTGGACAATAAAGGCTCAGCTACTTGCATTATTCCTCTGCATGTGACAAAAATGCTCATTTATCAATCAGGCTATGAATAATGTCATTTTCAATAAGAAACAAACAAACGAGCATAGCACACTTTTGTAATGATTCTTTAAGCCATACCTTGATCCAATGTTCTGAGAATTCCTAGAGATGTTCTGATGTATCTTTTTAAGATTTACAACATTGACTGCGGACTCCATGAGGCTTATATCATTTTCTGGCTCCAAGTAATCGTTCTTTCGAGGTGCCTCCATGTTCACTTCGCGGCCAATTTCCATGTCAGAAATAGGTATCATATCAGCCTTTTGAATCCTAAAGGACAATTGTTGATGATGCTTACCCTTGGCCTTACTTTCAGCCCTGTTTTTCCTAGTACCACCACCTTGTCTTACTACACCAAGAGCTTGCTTGACTTGTTCCTCTTCATATTCTTGATGAACTTTCCTGGAGTTCACCTTCTGGAGGTTGAAGAGAGTTTGGTAAGTGTTATCCTGCTTCACTGGCTCCTGTGAATGCAGATTCGCCCTTGAGTTATAGTCTGTAGACGAGGCCATTGGCATTGTGACAATAGATTTATTTACTAGTACTCTAGTTGGAAATGGATGCTTTAAGATTGTTTGGTTGTCTGATGTGTCACTTTTGACCTTGCTTTTAATGACAGACCCTCTATCCGTGGATATTGATCTCCTCCTGACAGGAGGTGATGGTGATCTACCTTTCCCTGAGCTCACTAATTTTTCTTCAGCTAGAAGAGACATTTTTGACATGGAATCCTTCTCTATTAAGGTTGAGGGAAATCTTGACCTTCTTTGCTTACCCGAAGAACAAGTTTTAGCCTGAAAATATAATTTCAGATTTAGAGATTACAAATTACACTTTAGTGTGATACAATTTCCCAATATAATTTTACACAAATTTAACATTAAAGTTTATATCATCATGCAATAACCTCAGAGCTTCTATCATCCATGGGTCTCAGACAATTTTCAGGCTTCATGCTGTCACTGGTACCATTTTTGGGAAAACGGAAAGGTGAAACAGCTCTTGGTGCTTTCTGAGATTCAACGTTATTTCGAGCGTTCCCAGCTTTCCATTGCTGCAGTTCAGTTTCCTTCCTCTCCAATGCTGATTTAATATTTGATATCTATAAAATGTTCAAACTGTTATAACATTGACCAAGTTATATTTAAAATTGCTCTAGTTACGACAGCCAAACCTCTTCCTTTAGCTCCCAAATTTCTCCAGTTTCTTTATTAGATTGAGCAGCACCAAGTTCAATGGTAGCAACCCTCTCTGCAAACTTAAGTGTGCTAATTGTCTCTCCAAGAGCATTGAGTTCAGGATTTATATGAACAAACATCAAAGTTTTTGCATGCCCACCTATTGATATGAAAAAAAAAAAACACAGGTTTAGTTGTTTTCTATAATGAGGAATGTGTACAAAGGAAAAGGGTATTTCAATTTAAGTCTGCTTGTTACCTAATGAATCTTGTAGAACTTGTGTGAGCTTGCTATTTCTATAAGGAATATGTGGACTCTTCTGTGCCAAAGCAGAGATAACATCTCCAAGTGCAGAAAGAGATTTATTTATATGCTGGGCCTCTTTTAGTCTCTCGCCAACAGCCTCAGATTTGTCCACTCTCTCACTTCCAGCCAAATCCACAAGATGGAGACAACCCTTAAGAATGGAGTTAGACACTAAGTCCCTCCCTCTGACATGAACTGTCAACACACTGCAATTCGATGGTAAAGAAATTTATTAAATAAAATATATTTTATGGTTAGAGGAGCCCCGTCTATATTCATGAAGAAATATTACCTATGAGAACGGCTACTTCTCTCATTTAGAGCTGTAGCACCAACAGCTCGATTCCTCTGACCAATTCTCATTAAATCAAGAACATCTTGAGTACAATTAACCGGAACTAAAGATGCATCTGGCACATTAAGACCATTCAATTGAGAGTTGTTTCTTATATCTAATGTATGTCTTGTCAAGGAATGAACAAGCGAAAAAATAAATCATATTGCTAAAATCAATGCAAAAAGTATAGTATTTTTTTCTTTTTTGGAGTTTGCAAAATGTTTTGATCTACAGTAGTGAAAATGATTACAATTTAATATATATACAGCAAGTATGGGCTTGAAAGGATATCTTCTGTTAGAGCCATCGCTGACTAATAAATCTCTCACTTGTTCATTGTATATTTCAATCATCTGGACGCCAACTTCATATTTTATGGCATCTGCTCTTTCCTTTGAAATATGAAATAAGTCACGCAAAGCCCTATAGTTTACACCCCATGTCTCTTCAGTCATCAGATCAGGGCCACTCTATCCAAGCAGTAAAACTCACATGTATAAGAAAAACAATAAGACAATATTAAAATGATTTTATGACATCACACTTTCAATGTGGTTAAGGTTTGATCAAGTCCATAAAAAATGCAATCAGTTTTCTTTGAGATGATGAAAACATATTTCATGACATTCAGGTCTTTTAAAAAATTTTAAACGTCTCCTTTGTAAGAAGAAATATCTCCAAACCAATATACTAACTAATAGAATTTTGTACCATAACAAATCGTATGATAAATTCTTGATTTCAAGTATCGATAACATGCACCACAAAGAATGGACAAAAATCGATTTTTTCTACTAGTACATGAAAAGAAAGTCACCTATTTCAGTGCAAAACCACATCATTCATGATCTTTCTTATGACTTATGAGGCATGCAATAAAAACAAATTTAGGATGTGAACAGCACTGCAATTTCAGTGAATGCATAAAATTGTGATAAATTGCTTCTATGTGCTAGAATTTTTATGTATGTAACATTACCATTGTGTAGGTCTTTCCTGACCCAGTTTGTCCATAAGCAAAGATGCATACATTATAGCCATCTAAGGCAGACCTAACCAATGGTTGAGTGTCAGCATATATTTGTTCTGCACATGACAAAGAAAAATCATCATAAAAGCTTCAAATGATAAGATATAAATTTCAAAGAAGATTATTTATTTTATTTGTAACAAATGCATTACAATATGGTATCATGATTATTCTCACATAACGATCCAGTATACAAATACTCATTTTTGCTAATTCTTCATTACATAACCAAACCTCATTATCTAATAAAAAATGTTAAAAAATATCCATTATTATTTTCAAATCGTTACTAGATTTTAGAGAGTCATTTAGGAATAATCATGTAGAACAAAGTATTTGCTCGCCCTATACATTTTGCAATATGTCAAAAAATTAAAATACCTTGGGTGGCACTTGTTGCAAACACCTTATTGAATGAAAATACCCTTCTAGCATCTTTCCCTTGCTTAAGGGGATTCATAATCATTATGTTTCCATTTTCTCCTATATAATCTACTGTAGATTGTCCATTTGATTGTCCTGGTAAGAAGGGTCTCACTCTACAGTAGACCCTAATGGCTCCTGTACGGCAGCAAATATATTAAAATACATAAAAATCATGTAAGTAGATCCTTGTAAAAGCGTCTCAAATTCTTGTGTACCTTTGAGGTCTTGTACTTGATTGTAAAGAACACGATTCTCCTCCAAAACTTTGTGATAGGAAGAGGAGGCCTCTTCAAGGCTCTTTATATGATTCTCTAAGAAGCACATAGAACTCAGCTTAGCATTATGAAAGAATATTACACATCAAAAGATTTGACATGCATGAATGGATATTTCTCATGGAAAAACAAGTCTTTAGATTATTACCAAGCCGGCTCAATTCTTGGTCCCACTTCGATTGAATTTGTTTGACCTCTAGTTTTATCTCTTCATAGAAGTACTTCAATCCCTAGAGCAAGGAAAAAAAACACCATTACAGTGAGTGATGCCAATCTAATATAGCATTATAAATCATCTAAAGCAGTACAATGGGTTTTCTGCTTTTATACCTCAAGCTCTTTTTGCTGCCCATCAATTATTTTAGCATGGTTGGCAGAATATTTGACATTGTGCTGATTACTATCACGTTTTCCGCCGCAAGTGCATAGTTTAGAGAATTCATTTGATGCCAAACTACGTCTTTGATTAAGATATAATGTGATAGCTTCTACGAATTCTCTCTTAGAGAGGCAACCAGTATCACCTTTCAATATTTTATTGAGGAAATGTCCAAGCTGCAGACAATTGTTAAATTTTAGGTAACCTTTCAAACACAGAAGGTGATTTTACATTACAAACTCCATAGCAAGACAAAAAAGATGCATTAAATTCTGAAGTACCTGAGTGCCTTGAGAATCAAGCAATGCAGAAAAATCCTTGACAACCTTCCTGAGCAAAGTATCAATTACCTACACAAAATTTCACCCAATCACAAATAAGATTGCTGATCGCATGAATCAAATAAATCTTCATGCATAAATTTAATATCTCAAAATAAATTTCAAACAACAATCTAATTTGCCAGTCTTAAAAATTACATCACATAGGGAAGGATCTTACCTACCATTGCATTCAAAGGCAGATCATCAACCCCGTCAGCCTCTCTGAGGTAAGCCAGGAGAAGCCTGAGTCCAAACTGATCAAAAACGGAAGCCAAAGCATTAGCAGCTTTGGTTTCTTCAACTGACACTTCTCCAGACAGATGAAGAAACTGCGATGAGTCAGACTCATCAGCAACACTTTCAGTGCCCAGTATGTTGGAAGGAGACCATTTGGGGAAGGAAGTAATCCTGACAGTTCCACCATACCTCCACACCCCAACTCCACCCGACAGCTTCCATTCATAATACCCTTTCAAACAGAGAATGCAGTCCACAACTTTGCTCGACGAACCCCCCTACAAAAAGACACTCCACCCCTATGATGCAAATGTATGATACGGATACATATCTGATATGACGACGCAATCATTCTAGAAAAGTATAGGAAATGACTAAGATACATATAAAGATACGTATACAAAATTCATAAAACACAAAAAATATATAATTGTAATTCTACAAATCCAACTTAACTTGGACACTACTAAAATCAAAATAAAAGTTATAAATCATTGTAATCATTAATCAATTTCTATTGTCTACAAATTAATTTCTTGAAATAATCCATAAAAAAGACAATTTTCATTTTTGGTTCATTAAGGGACAATGTTTCTATGTTTCTATATCTCATATGTAGTTGTATTAGATTTTCATAACTTAGGCTTATACTTGACAGTTACATACAGATCAGTATCCGTATCCGATATGGATATGTGAAGTAAATTAAAGAATGGGTGGTTCGTAGCTGAAGCCCACTAACATAATAGAAGAAAGTTAGCATCTTAAATGTGAAAGGGGAGGAAGGGTCATGGTCACCTTTTCCAAATCAGAAGCTTCGAAGGTCAAAAGCTTCATGTGGTTGACGGCTTCGAGAAAGTTTCGCATGTTCTCGAAATACTGAATTGCGGACTGGGCGGGTCCCTCCGAATATTGAACGGCGAGGACAGGGTTGTTGTTGTTGTCGACAACTTTGACGACAGCGCCGGGGTTGACTCTGTTGAGGACATTGCAAAGAATGAGACCATTGCGGAGTGCCAGGCAGAATTCCTCTTCGGAGGGCTCTTTGGAGAGCGATGAAGATGCGCCATTGTCCATTTGCCGAAGCCATTCTGCTGCTTCGTACCTCCTCGAAGCTGTTCCCACCATCACCCAACCCAAACATCATAAACAACATTTCAACAACACAAAGACATACTAGCCATTTTTTTAATGGCAAAACCTCCTGTGTAAGAAATTTTGTTAATTTTTTAAAAATCATATAATGATTTTTTTTTATTAATTTGCAATGCAAAATATTCTTTTTTTTTTATAAAAAAAATATTGCCAAATTTCTTTGGAAAGTTATGATGGTAATTCATAGGAGAAAAAAAAATATTTTGATAACTTATAGTTGTTTCCTTTGAAAAATAAACAAATAAATTTAACATATCTACTCTCGTTTCATACTCAAGAAATGACATTTACTGTTATGCGTTTGAATTTGAATTATGTTCTGTTTACTTCAAATTACAATCAAGATATTTTGAATTATAGTTAAACAAGGGTTAAAGTTTGAATTCTTATTAAACAAAGATTAAAGTTAAAGCAGTCTAGCCATGATTATTATTTACAGCATTGTCGCATTAAATTGGTACCAAAATCATGTTTAAGTCAAAGAATAATTATTACTTGTAAAGTAATAAATTTTAACTTGACTTTATATGAATATTATAATAAAACTACTTTTAAAATAGGGTTATAAATTAAAAAGAAAATACTATTAAACATCCTTCATTTAAAGTCTTACTACATAAATAATTGTCGAAAAATTAAAATACATAAATGTACATTAAATTAAAGTCAGTTAAATTCAACAGTAAACAAAAATGTTATCCCACCAATAAAACAGATTTTTGTTGGCTCTTAATCAGTAGCAGTATTATGTTCCTTGACACACTTGAATTTACAAGATTTGAATGACAACGTCAAAGGCCCACGCCACCATTGAATGCTGGTGGGCTGGTGGAGTGATCCCATTTTAGAGTTGCACATCCCCAGGCAATGCATAGTGCGCTTTATAATTTTGTGCTCCACGATCTTTTCATGTGTGTCCCATTCCTTTTTTCTTTTCCAGCCTCACTTTGTTTCATTTGTGTAAGTCTAATTACAATTATTATTCATTATTTTGTGTTTTTTACAATAGTACTTCTTTTCCTTTTCCCTTTTCTTAAACAAAGCAATAAGGTGCAAGTAATAATTTAGTGCATGGAATAGAAAAAAAAATGTAAGAAACAAACCAAATTATGTTAAGAAAACCAAAGGAAATGGGGAAAAAAACAAAGGAAAGTTTTTCTATGACTAAAAAAAAACACATTATTCTGAGACAATAAAATGTTGTTCTTTTTTATTTTAGGGTATATTTTTAAATGCATGCATATGAAAAATATTAAAAAAGTAAGGAGTAGAAATAATTATTTTTGTTCAAATAATGAATTTGTTTCCAAGAAATGTGTCTGAACTCAAGAAAAAAGGCATGTTTCGTAATTTAATTTTATCATAAGATTATGTCTTCTTTTTGGGGAAGGAAATTATTACACCATAAAAAGGAATAGTATTAGTATAAGTATCACTTGTCCAATGTTCCTAAACAGAAATAATATTACCTATTTAAAAAGCATGAAGATAGTATCAGTGCAATGTTTCTAGTCTCAATCAAATTTAACCTTAAAACAATATTTTCCTATGCTATCGAGGATACTAGTATTTTCAGAATACAAAAATTAAAAGTTGCTGATAAAATTCAAGTTCCCAACTCATAGCTTCACTTTACTCGTGTATTCATTCATATTAATTTTGTAATGAAGCATTAAGTGACATGACTATTAGAAACGCATAGCGAGTATAACAAGAGACAGTGTTAATGTGCAATGAGATAGTAATATTTCAAACTTGTTACCTGCTTCCTCTGCTTTCCTCTGAGCCAATTCATGATCGTTGATGCTCTCCTCCGTCACATTGTAGTTACATGCCGAAGCCGAAGCCGAAGCCGAAGCCGAAGCTTTCAAATTCAATCCTCTTTTATGAGGAGATATAGAGTTTGAGTTTGGCAAGGTTTCCTGCGGCATGTTTCCCTGCAACATCAACAAATGGAGAATCGAACCACCGAAAAAGAAAATTCAAATTTGATTGAATAAAAAAACTTGGCATTTAAAATACCTGGGTTGTGTTATGGAGATGGGATCTGAGCAAGAAGCAGGGTTCTCGTGGATTTGATTGATGAATGAGCGTTCAAAAATGCCAAGAGGCTTATATTAAATGCTTTGGCTTGACTTGAATGTGAGTGAGAGAGGGTGTGGGTGTTGAGAGTTTAGAGAGAAACAGAGTCAGAGAGAACTTAAAAGAAAACAAAACAAAACCTCCTTCAACTTGAATTTTGAACGTTGGTATCTCCGTTACTCCCGTGTCCTTCTGGGATCACGGCGTCTTAACGACGTATCCCACGTGGCGTCTGATTAGGTGGCAACGCTGGTCCTCTGTTGGACCCACTGAACGGCACGGTTCGCCCTGCATGACGTCGTACCAATATTGTGCCTTTCAAAACTTTTTTGCTCCCTTTCTTTAACTTTGTGAGATTAATTTTCATTTTAAAAAAATTTAGAAACCTCAAATGTATTCAACACGTTGCTTCTAATCTTATTGATGAAGATAAAATCTTAATTGAGAAGAAACTATAGGTATCAAGTTAAAATTTTCAGTAGCAATTAGTTATTAATAAATTTGACAAATATTTTTCATCAATAATATAGTGATCTAATAAACATAATATTTAATATAAAGTAAAAGAATAAAAGAAAAAAAATTAAAAATATAATAGTGTTTATAAAAATAGAGTCTTTAATCTTATTATTCCTTTTTATTTACTATGAGATCAAAAAAATATTATTGTATGATTTAGTTTTTGTAAAAATTAATAAATTTATTAATGACCATACATTGTCGGTATAGAAAAAATTATATTATTAATATATAAAAAGTTATTCTTGACATAATTTTTAAAATAATTATTAAAAAAATATATTGATTTGTGATTGAATGATAATATGGTACATGATTATTTTTTTAAGAAATATCTTTAAATATTTTGAATATTTATTTAATTTTTTTACAAAGTTGAAATGTAAAAAAATCATTTTATATTTTTTGATAATTTATTTAAAGTGTTTATTAATGAATATTATCGTCATAATCATTTTTTAAATATTCTTTTACATTTATAACTAAACAAAAAATTAGTTTTTATAAAGGTTTAAAAGAATCTTTTTTCTATGTGATTTTAAAAGCACTTTTTAAAATATAAACAGACAACTAACACAGACTGAGTTTAATACAAAAAATTAACCTCTCATAACGTAATAAACTAAGATTCGACCCTGACTAAAAGAGGTATTCCATATTTAATGTTAGACACTATTTCAACAAAAATTATCTCAAGACAGAAAAATATGAAGAAAAAAAACAAATATTTATTTTGCTCTCATAATTTTAAATGAAAATTTTCATTTTCTAACATTTTTAAAATATATAGAATAAATTTTCTTAATTAATTGTAAAAATATGTTTTTATTTTATAACTAAAAAAATTCATTTTTTATACAGCTTTTTCAAAAAATATTTTTTTATATTTTTAAAAAATAAATCTTAAACAAAAAGTATTTAGTTCTCATAGTTTAAAAAATTATATAATTCTACCTAATTTGAACAAGATTATTTGAGTGAAAAATATATATAGCCTAGATAAAAAAAACATTTTTATTTTTAAAAATAAACAAAGTATCCTTTTTTATAGTTAATTTATCATTAATTCGTTAGAGATTATTTAATCTTAAAAAATCAGTTAGGAATAACCATGTAGCTTTTTACATGTGTGTGTTATGTTTCTATGTTATTCTTCAATAAAAATGAAGATTAGTATTGAAATTTTGCATAAATAAATATTTATATTAAAGGTATTTATAAGTTTCTAAGGTGAAATTCTAATTTTAATTGAATAACATCACTAAAAAATATCAAAAGAATTACATTTAAATTTTTCCTATCTAATTAGTATACAAAAGCTCATAAAATAATGCATAAAAATGATAAAAGTAATTAAATTTTAGATGTAATTTCTTATAAATGTTTAGTATTATTTTTTAATTAGAATTAGAATTTCATTTAAACAACTTATATAAATATTTAATACAAACTTTTATTTAAAGAGAGCTTAATATCAACATAACTTAAGAAATTATTCAAACAATAATTATATGAATATTCAAAAGTTATGATTAAGGATCCTTCTTGTTAAATATTTTAATTATTTCAATGAACATCTCATTTTTAACGTTGATAAAAGAAATTTAAGTATTGATAAAAAAAAGGAAATTAAAGAAATTTTTTAAAGGATAACTTTTTTTTTACACATATTTTTTACGTGTCATTCCATTTTTTTTTTATTTCTCATTCTTTTGCATCAAATCATTTATCTTATTTACCTGCTTCCTTTTTTTTTTCTTTTTCTTATTTATCTTCCTTCTATGATTGTTAAAGGAATATTTTTTTAACGCATAAATATGTCTTTAAATAACTTTCATATTTTAAATATTTTTTATTTAAAATTGTATTGTTGATTGAATAAAATTGAGTATTAATAAAAAAAATAAGGAAACTAGAGATTTTATTTTTATTTATTTTTACACTTGTTTTTTTCATTTTATACCATTTATTTTATCTCACTTACTTTTTGTATAAAATCATCTGCTCTATTTATGTGTTCCTTCTTTTATTTTCTTACTTCTTTTTTCTACCAGTGTATATTAGGTGTGGGATGAATATTTTTTAATATACAAATATGTCTTCAAATAATTTTCAAGTCAGGTTAGGAATAAATACAATTTGTATGTAAAGCAACAAACAAGTATCTCATATATGGTATCTTTAATTTAAGTAAAAGTCGAAGAAATAAAAATTATAAGATAATATATATAATTAAAACTAAAAGTATTTCTTAGATTTAAGGAGAAAAGAAGAATTTTTCCCTGGCCTGTGGTAAACTCACCATAAAGTTAAAATTAGTCTATTTCTGCGTAATTAGCCTCCTCGTCTATTGAAATGACTTAGTTACCCTTCCCAGTGCAGAAGCAAGTGCCAACTTTTTATGTCTAAAAATAGAAATAAACATCGAAGAGAGATTATGGGACCCATTGTTTGAAAGGAATAAAGGCATATGATAAATCTATATTCCCATTAGTTAGATTTTGAAACATAACATGAGAGCCAAAATATTCCAAAATTCAAACCTGTTTCCGAACGTTGCTTCCCCAATTTAAATTTTTGTACATGTTTACCTTTTTATTTAAAAATAAATTACATTAATCACTTTTAAAATTTTTAAGATTATACTATTTTTTTAACATTTATATTAACATTTCTTGTAGAAAAAAACCTGATGTAATATTTTTTAAACAATTAAAAAAATTAAAAATATCAATATATATAAAAAATATTTATTTTTAAAATTTTAAAAGTATTTATTTTTATTTTCCATTAACATGTGAGTTTAATTTTGTACAAATATTAATGTATATTTGAATTGATTATTTTTTATGATTTCATTAATTATTGTAATTTTTGTTTAATTTCTCTAATTAATTAGTTTCGTCTTTTGAGTAGCCATCAAATTACTTCAAGAAGTTTTAATTAAGTTACCCTTTATTTTTCTCATTTATTTATTATATTTTAAAATTTAATGATTATAATAAATAATTAATATTAATCATTAAATTTTAAAAAATAAATAATAACTTTTTAAAATTCTTAAAATAACTTAATTTCTCATCTTCTCCTTTTATTATCATATTTAAATTATCTCTGTGTACCATTTTAGTTTACTAATTTCTCTAATTTTAATCCATTGTTTTTAGTCACATAAAAAAATATTTATTATTCTATTTTTCTTTTCATGTAAAGCAATAGCTTAAGCCATCAAAATTTATTACCTTGATAGTTGATTATGGTACTATCTTATTTTAAAAAAATCTATAAATTAATTTTTTATTAAAGAAAAAATTCACTATTTTACAAAAGTTCTTAAAATAATAAAGAGCTAATTTATAACAGAGAAATATTTAAAAAATAGCTAATTAAAAAAAACTTTCTTAAGTATAGTAATTTTTATCGATCGTAAAAGTAAAGACAGAAAACAAGAAAACAGCTATATCTTAACAAAGAAGGTGTCCATGGCACCAGACAAAAAGATTAAAATAAGATTAGATACTATGGCACTGGTGAAGGATGAACAAATAATTATGAGAAGAAGAATGACGGATGCTAAAATTTGAGTCCCTTTCTGCCAAGCCTGTGATGATGATGAAGTTAACCAAATTAAGGAGCAAAGGTATGAAGGTGGTTCTGAAATCTGAACCCATTGGATATCAATTGCACATTTGGCTACGAATCAAGATTCATAAATAATATTCCTAATGTCATGATTTCAAGCCAGTTCCAATCCAAAGCCGATAGTCAAAAGTTCTGCATTTAGCTTTTATTGAGCTTTTCGGTGACTTATTATCAAAACATCTGTCTTTCAATCTTCCATCTAGTTTTATTTATTTATTTATTTATTTTTACTTCGTTATATCATTTGTTATGTAATGAAATTTTGTGATAAAGATGGTGACACCATCATAAAAATTTACCTCTAACAAATTGGATGTCATAAAGTTAAAAAAGAGTGAGAGAAAAAAAAATAAAAACAATTCTAATCATTCGTTTAAATTTTAATAAATTTAATAATTAATAATGACTTTTCAGGTTCTTTCCCACTCTAATTATCTTTTATGATTGATTATGTAAAAATGACTTTTATCTACATATTACTTTATAAATCATAATAATACATCATTTTCTCGTCTTGATTATAACTATAAATATGTAGTTCATTAAATTTTTAATATAATTCTTTTAAATAAAACTATAAAAAAAGCAAACATATTTTTCTAAAATTTTTATATTATATATATCTTAAAAACTTTTTATAAAATTAAAAAGATAATAATGCAATCCCTTTTTCATAAAAAATTGTTCATTCAAAGGTCTAATTTGTTAATCAAATACACGTAAATTAATTACAATAATTATTCAATGCACCTTTCATATTTATTAAATACATTTATCTTATGTATTTTTAGTTTCTCTTTTAAAATTACCTTTTTTCATAAACTTAATTTTGGAAAGTGTTAAAATTTTAAAACTCCCAAAATCTACTATCTAAAAGTGTTATAATATTTTTTAGAAACTACTTTTTAAAATATTATAATATTTTCTAAAATTTATTTTTCATAATTAAAAATAAGGGATAGATTTGTTAAAATAAACAAAAAATATGATTCCTTAAATGTTGTCATATCATAGTATGTCTTTTACATTCCTATAAAGAATTCCCTCTCTATATTAATGTTCCTTTGTGCACTCCTATGTTGTTGCACATGTTGCTTAGTCCTTAACTCTTTATGTATCCTTTATTTCATTGTCGAGATCTAGATTTATCTTTTCTACTTCCAATGCAATCAATTTCACTACCATGTTGTCATCTTCAATGAATCCCTCCATGCATTACACCATTGTCAAGTACCACTTTGTCATTGACACTATCATTATGTCTTGGTGTTCCTTTTTCTTGTTGACATGTGTATAATCAAAGAAGAGACTAAGTTCCTTTGTTTTATGTTATTATAAGGATGGAATTGTTGTGACTCTTATGAATAACCCACTTGTCATTATGGTCTTATACATTGAAGCCATCATCTCATTTTTTAGCACCTCCACCAACCTTTTATTGTACTTTGCAATCTAAACACTTTTCTTTTTCTAATTCACTTTACTTTATGGAAAAGAACAATTTAAAGAAAAATATAAAAAATACATAAATAATATACATTTAGTAAATAAGAGATGTACATTTAGCATTTGTCTTTAACAATGATTTTTTGGTTTAGTTTATTAGGGGTTGGTCCAATAGTCAAGGAACTATCATTTCTTTTTCTTCAAGTCTTCGTTAGTTTAATTAGTAATCTTAAATTTAGTTTTTAAAATATGTATTTTTATTAAATATTTAGAGAGACAATTTTGCAGCTTATAATAATTATACTTAATTTAAACAAGATCGTCCTTAATGAAAAATATTCATTATCTATACTAAAAAGTTATGATAACAAGTTAATAATTTCATCTAGATACACATAAGTTATTTCTATAAATTACATAGAGAATTAAATGTCCTTATTTTTTTTTATAAGAGGATCAAAATTGTATTTTGACCAAAAAAATAATTAATGCAAATAATATTTTAAATTGATTTTTATAAAATGAACTAAACTAAATTTCTAATTTGATTTTTAAAAAATAAAATTAATTATACTTACACTCCTTAAGCTTTCTTCAAATTATATATAATATCGCTCTTTTATTTTTATTTTTATACTAACTCCTTATTTATGATTAAAAATATTATACTAATATTCACTTATATGTTATAGTAACACTCGTTTAATATTCAAAAATATTACATTAACACCTTTTATAATAGAGGTCCATATAATGGTTAATAGCTGTATAATTTCATGAAATCTAAGAAGTGGTTAGTGTAATTTACTCTTAAAAAAATTAAATATAATAATAGTTTTTCATATAAACATTAAAATATTATAACTTATTTTTTAATTAATTTATTAATATTTTTATTATCAAACTTAACAAAAATATAAAATATGAATAAAATAAAAAAATAATTAATACTTTTTAAATGCAAATAAATATTAAGAAAGTCAAACTTATAAAATAGTATTTGTTTTTAAAAGGAAAAAGTATTTATTCATACAATAAAAATATTTCTTACATAAATAGTTTATTACAGTATTTATCAACAAAATTAACAAAAAAAAGATTAATTACTCTTTTGATCTTTATAATTATAATAACTTTTTTTTTTTTTATAAATCAAAACCTTTTTTTTTTATTTTTTTTGTTTTTATTTTTTTTACATTTATTTTTAATTCTAAAAATTCTGGAAAAATTCCTTTAAATTCTTTAGATCGTAAGAGCAAGCGTC
>JAMLFT010006987.1:0-15362 GCA_026544285.1 Pachyrhizus erosus
GTTTAAATACGTAAATTGTTATTGTCGACCAACTTTCATGTTTTATATTCTATTTCATTATTTTATAATTGACTTATTTTATAATTTATTCAATTTTAGTGAAATTTCATGTAACTAATAACATATTTTCGGTATTCAATCGGTCAAATTTATCTAAGTTTTTATTTAAGACATTATGATATATTATTTATAAAACCTTGCACTTGAATAATTTATCTTATGATTTATCTAAAATTGTTCCTTTTTGTTTTTTTACTTGAAATCAATTCCATTCTGTAACGATTTTGCTTATTTTTCTTAAGTAAATCAAATGCTAATTAATAAATCTAACCTATATTTATAATCTCTCCACATTTCCATGCTAAATATTTGCTATTAGCTAATTCTAGATTTTATCATAAAAGAAATTTTTTTGACAAATTAAAGAATGAAGAAATGAAATTTTAACGTTTTGGTATACTACATATATGATATTGTGATAATGAATTTATGTCATACAATAATGATATCTAAGCAAATTATGTATCAACATATTCATGACATATCATTCTAAATATGTTGATATATGCTTCACTAGGATGGTGGCAAAAATGCATAAGTGGAAGTAGTTTTTTTCTATTTAAAAAAAAAAAACCTTGAGAACAAATGAGTTTGGAGTACATAAGTGGTAAAGTAAAGCTTCATTGTGTTGTGCTACCCATGACCACTTTTGTTTATCCTCACTAGTTATTACACATGTAACATTCTTACTTTTAGTTATTTAAATTGTTTTTTAATTATTTAGTATTTTATTTTGGAAAATCAAACGAGAATCTCAAAATTTTGATCAACAAGATTATGTTCGTTTTAACGAGTATTATATATTTTATATTTTTAATAATTATTTAGACCGAAACCTGAATAATGGTAAAATGGTAATTTCATCTCTAAACAATTGAGTAATTAACTAGCTTTTTAAGAGTAAAATATGCGAGAATGTCAAGCTACTACTTTTTCACAATTTTTATTAATGTTGTTTAGCTTTTTGGACTAAAAATAATTTTTAATAAATCATAGAGATTAATTTTTTTCATCATATTGGTGGATAAAAAATGAATAAACCTCAAATTTAAGAATTAAAAATATAATTAAATTTATTAAGCATTAATTAATATTAGATGATAATTTTCTAAAACCAAATTAGAATAATAATTTTGTAATAATTTTAAATTTTTTCTTTCTAGTTAAACACCAGTTCTTAATGACTTTCGGAATTAATTTTTCTATAATCAACTCAAAAATAAACATTTAATTATGTAAAAATATTATAAACACACTAAATAAAAGAAATTATATTCATGAGGATTCGTTTATAATTTTAAATAAATTGCTTTATAATTTCTAATTAAAAATTAATAAGAATTCTTTTAATATAACTTTATTTATATGTTTTTTAAATTAAATTTTAATCCTTAAAGTAAATATTTATTCTTTTAGCATTCTCATTGATTACTTATATTTTATACTTTTAGATTTTTAAGAGAATACACATTATGTAATGATAATGTAAAACAAATGTTATATTTTATTTAATCACAAATCATTATATGATAATTTTGTTGATTTTTATAATAATTATTTTAAAAATTATATCAATGATGAATTTTGATTAATTAATAATATAAATTCATTTTACACTATATATAATTATTAAAATATTTTTTAAAATTATCCAGTATATTAAACTCAATGAATCATAAATTTACATCAATCCATTCAATAACATCATTATACCATATTCTTTTATTTATTCTTATTGAATTTAAGTTCTCATAGTAACTAATTTAATTATGTTAATATTATTTCTAAATATTTTATTTAGGTTTCTTAGATTCTTAAATTGTTTATTTTTGTTTTTGTTTCTCATTAATTTCAAACTTAATTAACTATCTTAATTTAATATAAGTAGTTTTTTTTATTATTATTTTATCGTCATCATCTAGCCTAAAACTAATATTGATAACAAAAAAATAATTTGAAAATGAAACAAAAAAATTTAGCTCAAAATCTTAAGCGCCTTGAATGGTATAAGAAAATAATATTGAAGGCTTGTGCAATAATAGTATTTCTGAAATAAAATTGTACTCCTTTAATTTAATGCATTATCAATGTAAAATATATTATTTTGTCAACCAATATAAAAATACTATTAATATAATTTTTAAAATAATTATTATAAAAATTAATAAATTTACCATATAATGTAAAAATATTTAAAATGTCAATGCATGAGTCATTTAAAGTTATTGATATTATTAAATATACTAATTAAAAACTTGATCATAATAACCAAATTCTTGATCCTAAAATTATAAGTCCTTATATTAACATGAAAAAAAAAAGAAATTGGAATAGAATAACAAGACATTGATATTTGTTAGAAATTTAATTTTTCTAAGTAATGAGTTGAATTTTTTAAAAAAATGAATAATCATAATAAAATTATAAAAAATAATAGTTAAGATTATAATATAATATTTTTTTTGGTGAAATACAAGCAAAGGAGACTTAGAAGCCTACATGGAAACAGATCTAAGTTATATAAGCTCTTACAACATCCACAAGAAAATAAAAAATAATATCAAACTCATGATAATTTGTGTATTATAATATAATATGTTATGTATATGCAATATTTAATTATAATTTCAATTTTTATTTTTGTTTCTCCCCTTATTTTATCTTAAATATAATAATTAACCAAATATTCAATCAACTATTTATATTAAATAATAACAATTAATAATGTAAAAATTATTGATATATTATTGATATCTAAAACAAACTTCTCATTATTTTTAGTTCATAATTTCTAATTAAAAATCAGCATATGTGTCATACATGATACTCATCACTTGAATTTAAGTTTTAATTTAAAAATATATGGTTAAAAATTTTATTTCGTAAAAAGTCTTTTCTTTTAATTTTTTAATATAAATTATAACTCATAACTCTCATTTTAGAATGATTAAAATATTATTTAATAATATTTATTTAAATCACTATCATGCCTAACCCAATTTGTTTTTATTTCTCTCATTTATTATATTTTAAAAATTATAGTCCACTAGATACCTAACAACTATCTATAATAAAAAATAATAATTAATAACTAAAACTGTTATACTTGAAATCTATGATTAAAAACTTAAAATTAACCATTTTTTCATTTTTAAATATTTTTAATACAAATTTAATATATATTTAAAATATTTTATAAAAATAATTAAAAATTATATTTATTTGTGCATGACATAAATCATTATACTCTAGCAATTGTATATAAAATAATGAAAAATCATGATCTTAGCAAAATATGAATTATAAGATGATAGAAAATATAACACCTTATTCTTTAAGATTTGGTAACTAATGGTTACTCAACTTGGTAGTATGTGTTTATATTGCCATTTTTTATATTAAAAAATATTATTCTAATTTTTTTATATTCAATAGTTTTTTAATAAAATTAAATGTCATTAAATAAAAGTTAAAAAATTTCATTTATTTTATAAGCAAATGAATAATGTTACCATATGTTGCATAAATGAAAGAGTACAAATATTTTACTTTAATTATACTTACACTTCCTTTATTGATAAATAAAAAAATTATTACTTTCTATAAGGGCATGAATTACATATAGAATATTAAAATGAAACAAGGATGATGAAAGAACTTATTTGTGTTAAGTAACAAAAGAGATAATTAATCATAACACAATAATGAAAACATGATTCTTTGTAATATGTATTTTTTTTTTTTACTTCTAATTCAACAATATTATTGGACATTTTTTTGTAACAAAAGTCTTAAAAGCTTATGTTTACACCAATTTAGAGAGAAGGAATATTTGAACAAAATTTTTTCAAGTTTGTATGATTTGAACTTTGATAGTGTACTTCTAAGGACTTTGACATTCAAATAAGTGTTTGTAGGAGAAAAATAAGTCTATTAAAGTTAGAGAGAAAATACTTAAGACCTATATGGTCTATATATATTGTTTTCCTATAGGTTATAATGGTCTTGTGTACGAGATGAGACATGAGAAATGCCTCTAGCTAAATCTCATAGAATTCATTGAAAATGTTAACAAATTTTGCTGCCTAATTTGGTTCTTCATAAATGTATTGGTGTTAATGTTGCACCATAAGACTCTTAAGGTGGATCATATCAATTAGTTATTAGGTGACTATGATTGTAAGCTTAACAATATTATGGCATACATATTATATTTTATAGAACAAGTTATTTTTTTTGTAAATATTATATTTTACAAAGATGTCTTAAATAACATTATTTTCCTTGAACATGTATTAACTTTTGTAAATACTTACATATTATTTACTAACATATATTTTATAAAAAAAACTAGAAAAATATATTAAGACAATTATAATATATAAATGTTTAGATTACAAACATACTTGGGATGAATTAACAAACAATTTTTAAATTATATGAAATTTGTATTCTAATTTTACTTAATGTAATTTTGCTATTACAAATCAAATTATAGTAACATTTCTTGAGGTTTTTTCGAGTTATACAAATACTTCCTACTTTTTTAATCATTTTAGTAACCTCCCTTGTAAGGGTGTTGATGTAATATATAAGGGGATATCAATGTAATATTTTTCAAACATTAAGGGGGGGTTAATGTAATATATAAGAGAATGTAAGTGTAATATTTTCAAATATTAAGGGAGTTAGTGTAAGAAAAATTAAAAGAGTGGTGAAATATAATTCGTGTAAAATACATGGGTGTCACAATAATTTGCTCTTTGAATTAAGACAATTTAATATTTTGATTATTTAGTTGGAAAACAAGTATGGATTTAGAAGGTCTATGTTCTTTCTTTATGAAACATATATTAATTTTTAAAGAAAATTATCTAGAGGAAAAAACATTTGTTCAAAGCTTTATACCTTAAAACTTCTCAAGTATATAAGTATATATATATATATATATATATAGGAACATTGTTAGATGATTCATAATTTTAATAATCTTTTAACATAAAACCTCTTAGGAGTTGGATGCTTTGTACATCTTTAGTTCCAACATCTCTTCTTATTGATAAGACACTTCTTCCTCCTCCTCTTGTTGTTGATATCGTTATTGTTGAGTGGCATGAACCCATCTTAAGATGTTAACTAAGAAAGAAATGACTAGGATTGGGGACCATTATGAAGCCTAGAGATGATAGAAAAAGTATGGAGTTAGTAGGTGATGGTCTATAATATCTCTAGTAACATGAGGACGTAGGTTAATTGGATTCTTGATTTGTCGTCCTATTAGTGACTTTGCATCCACTTTATCTATGTAAGAAGTTTGCTAAGTCATATAACCTTGGCTACCAGTCGACCACCTTTGGTGACAAGCATTTATTCCTATCCTTATCTCTTCATCCTTAATTATTGTAAAATATAATATACAAATATTCATATAACTTAATGTTTGTGTACAAATAGTAAATAGTTAGTTATAAACATGAATTTTTTAAAATCATTGTATAACATCATCTTACACCACCTAAGCTAATTATTTTCTTGGCCAATGTCATTGTCATCAATGTTTTCACCTTTTGATTAATATCATCATTAGTTGTTGGATTGTTATTAGGAATAATGATATATTCATTCTCAATAAATGTTTTGTCAAGTAATCCATTTATTGGTTTAACATTGATGTTATCGCTCCACTCCACTATGCTCTAACATATACTTGCCCATAAAATATGAGTCATGCACAACAATCTCCACCTTCGCAAATATTCAGCCTTGTGGAAAATAACAAGTGGTCCTCACATTTGTCTTGGGTTAGGGGGTTCAATCATGTATAACACTAAGCAATATTCAACAAGTTGAAGTAATATTTGAACTTGTCAACTATGATTGTTTTGGTCAACATATCAATTGCATTATTTGAAGTATAAACCTTTCTCAACAAAATCTCACTAGATGTCATTAACTCCTTGATATTGTGGAACCTCACATCAATTTGCTTAGCTCTAACATGATACACTTGGTTCTTAGTCAAGTACATAAACTCTAACTATCACAATGCAAATGAAATCCACCTTGCCTAATGCCTAACTCCTTTACTAGCCTTATGAACCACACAACTTTCTTACTAGCCTTTGTTACTGCCATGTACTCTGCCTCAATTGTTAACATTGTCAAAATTGACTAAATAATGGACTTCCAATAAATAGGTTGCAAGAGTAAAGACATACCTTGTTATAGACCTTCTGTCATCCAAATCACCATTATAGTTAGTATCCACACATCCCACAATTGAAGGATCACTTTGTTGCTTGCCAAACATGATACCATGACATGTTATAGTCTTTAAATACCTAAGGATCCACTTCACTACTTCCAAATGTTGCTTCCCTAGCTTCACCATAAACTTATAAACTTTACTTATAGCATGTGCCAAATTAGGTCTAGTGAAAACCATAATATACATCAAGCAACCAACTACACTAGCATAAGGAACCTTTGACGTGTATTACACCTTTTTTTTTTTTTGTCTTCAGGCACTAATCTACTGAAAGTTTAAAGTGATTTGCAAGTGAAGTACTCACTATCATAACATTACTCATGCCAAGCTTGTCTAGCACCTTCTCAACATAGCCTTTTTGTGAGAGCCACAATTTTCTAGTCCTCCTGCTCTTGTGAATCTTCATCCCAAGAATTTTCTTGGCAAGACCCAAGTCTTTCATGTCAAACTCCTTATCTAGCATGGATTTCAACTCATTGACATCACGCAAATGGTAATAAGAAATCAACACATCATCCATATAAAGTAGAAAAAAAATAAAAGAACAATCATTAATGGTCTTCACAAAACACATAGTCAAACTCATATTTCCTGTAGCCAATATGAAGCATGTAAGAGTCAAATTGAGACTGCTTGAATCCATATAGAGACTTCATTAATTTACAAACCAGTTGACTTAATCCACTTTTATTGAACCCCTCTAGCTGATCCATATAGATTTTCTTCTTAAGATCACCATGAAGAAAAATTGTCTTCACATCCATATGCTCCAATTGCATATCCTGACTAGTTATCAAGGCTAATATTGGCCTGATAAAATTATGTCTAACAACTGATGAGAAAATCTCATCATACTCAACCCCTTTCTACTATGAATATTCCTTTGCTACTAGGTGGTCCTCAAACTTTTTCCCTTCTTTTTCTGATACTAGAGGTTTGCTCTTGTACACCTATTTGCACCCTATGGTTTTCTTGCTAGGAGAAGCTCAACTAGTTCCCATGTTTGATTCTTATACAAAGAGTTCATCTCCTCCATCATAACACTCATTCATATATCTTTCTCTCGGTTGTTCATAACCTTTTTGAAAGGTAGAAAGGTCTCTTAAACTATTAAGAAATGTAAAAGAAGCAAATTCTTCAAACCCATAATGGACAATGGGTTTGATAGGACAATGATCTCTATCTCTAACAAGAGAGTACTTATGTGGTCCTTCTAGCCTAATTGGTCCAGACTCAGGTGTAGTTGTGGTCTTAAGTCTTGGACTACGTGGTTCTACCCTTTCTGGAATCACTAACAACTACTCAAAATCAACTTGAACCTTCACAAAGCTAGGGAAAGCTTCATCTAGTATTGACACATGTGTCTTAACAATTTGTAGCATCATGAACTATTCATCAAACACTACATCCTTATTAATCACAATCTTCTTGGAAGCTGGATCCCAAAACTTAAGCCCCTTCATGCCTTTGGAATAGCTTACGAAAACACATTTTTTTTACTTTGCATCAAGTTTAGATATTTCATCACTAGATATATGCACAAAATAGGACAACCAAATATTTTAAAATTATTGAAATCAATTGGTTTGCCCATTCAAACTTCCTCTACAACTTTCATATTTAATGAAGCACGTGGTGATTGATTGAGTAGATAACACACCATATTCACCACCTCTACCTAAAAGCCTTTGAATGGCCAACATTCAACCTCAAACATTAGGCCCTTTTAATAAGGGACCTCATTGACCCTTTTTACAACATCATTCAATTGTGGTGCTTTCCACATTAAGAAGTGTCTTTAAATGTCATATTCCACACAAAATTTTTGGAATCATGAGTTTGTGTACTCTTTGTCATTGTCGTACCTTAAGTACTTGACTTTTCTATTCTTCTAGTTCTCCACCTTAGCCTTCCACAACATGAACTTTTTAAAGACTTCAAATTTATGTTTCATGAAATACACCCGGACCTTACAAGAAAAATCATCAATGAAGGTGATGAAATAATGGGAACCCCCCAAGGAAGGATATTTAATAGGCCTTCATACATTGATATGCATATAGCCTAGGATCCCCATGGTGGTATGGTTTGCAGCTTTAAGTACACTTTAGATTGTTTCCTAAACACATAATAATAACACAAATCTAACTTACAACTTTAAACTCCTTTCAAGAGTCCTTTCTTATGAAGTTCTGCCATCCCACATTCATTGAGATGACCTAAACATATATGCCACAATCTGGTAACATCATCATCAGATTTAACAAATGCATCTTGACCTACAATTGTTCTCCCCAATAGTTTGTAAATATTACCTATAGTTTGTCTTCCCTTCATCATAGTCATCGCACCCTTACACACTATGAGGGTATCTCAATCTTCACCAATCCTATAATTGAAACTATTGGTTTGTAAAGAACTAAGTGAGATAAAATTCTTCGTTAACTCAAGGATATGCCAAACATCACACATTGTTCTAACACCACAATCATCCATAACAATTTTCATTTTTCCCATTTCAACAATAACCCTACCTTTATCTTTACCCAAATAGACAATATTAGAATTGTTTGACTTGTATGTGGCTAACCACTACCTATTGGGAGTTATGTTATAAGAACATCCAAAATCAAGAATCCACACATCTATCAATTGACTGCATGAAATTAAGAGAACATCTCCCTTACTATAATAATCTAAATCATCCACATGCGCAGAGCGAAAAGACCCTTCATTAAATTGCTTCAACTTTAGACAATTTTTCTTGTAATGTCCCTACTTTTGCAATTGTAGCACTATATTGATTTGTTGCTTTTGGGTTTAGACTTCTTCCTCTTCCTAAAATCTCCTTTTCCTTGTGTCCTCCTACATTTTTTATTTCCCTTCACATACAAACCCTTACCTTGAGAACACTCCTCCTCATTCAGTTTCTACTAACAATGAAACATAAGTGCAATCATGACCTTTTCCAGACTAATGGTGTGTTTCTTGTACTAGATTCAATGGTTTAACTTGGTGACCATTTCAAACAAGTAAGATGGATTGGCAATGGATCTAGGCATGAACATGGAGATCCTTTGTATCAAAAGTTTTTTTTTTATGGTGGGTCCATACATGAAGGCCAAATGACGTGTCTAGTGGTTGTGAAATGATGGAGGAGGTAATGCAAGGACTAGAGCATTAAACTCTAGAGGAACTTGAGGGATAACTACAATGTGGAACAAACTTACACTTAAAGGGAGAAATTGTTGGATTATAAGTGTAAATGTGAAGTCCCACATTGGATAGGAAATAACAAATTGAACAATATATAAATGAGAAAGACCACAAACCCAATGTCTTAAGGTTTTTGTTTGAAGGTGGTGTCATGTTTACTTGTATGGTATGCTCCTAGCCCATCAGTTGATACTTTGCCTCCATAGTTCAACTTTTAGTAATCCACTTTAAGTTATTAGTAAGATTTTTAATTTTTAGCTAACTTTTCTGTTTTGGTGTAATAATTTCAGCTAACTTTTTAACTACTTGCAAGAAACATATCCTCAGTATATATCAACAACGATAGATATAATAATAGTTCCATTTTTATTAGAGAAAGCATATGTAGTTAGACTATTGAGTAATAGTTAACGTAGAGAATGTTTTTAGTAACATTATACAATTTGTCCTTGACATGTTTTATGAACAAAGTTCGAAATGTCATTGTAATGAATGGGAACGTAGACATGATGTTGTGGTACAGAAGCACAAATTATTGCTTGCACTGGAAAATGGTATGTACATGTTGAAACAGATTTAGGCCGAAGTCATTATAGTACTAGCACTAGCTAGTATAATCAAGTTCCCACTTGCTGATATCTATAAATGACATCACCAGCTCCTCCCTGATATCTATAAATTAGGATACCACTTGCTGATGTCTAATTAAGACTCAACTCTAAAAAGTCTGGTGTACTTTAATGCATGGCATGTGAATATACAAATGACATCACCAGCTCCTCCCTGAACCACACCATATAAAGTCCATGCTTCACGGAGGGGAAACTTTGGGGGGTTCTCATCATTATTTGACATACATATAGAATCCCCAGTGTCTCAAAAGAAAAATATCATTAATTTCCTTTCTAGTTTTCTTCTTTGAATATTTCCTACTATTGTGGCCACATGCTTTTGGTCTTAAAACAGCAAACACCACTTGATTAGCCTCTCAATAACTTGTTGTATTTGGATTGTCATCTTCTTCCCCCTTCGTTAGGAAATATGGTTACTAAAGTTCATGCAGGCGTGGAAATGGCAATGGCTGGTAATGAGAGTGAAAGAATAGTGACTGGGAATTGGAGGAAACGTGTGGTTGTTTTGGGTAACAAGCTGAGGAGTTTTTCTAGTTTGGCTTGGGAGAATATGTGGAAGACGGGGCGTGATGATCCAAGAAGAGTCATTCATGCATTCAAAATGGGTTTCGCTCTCACTCTTGTGTCTTTGCTCTATCTGTTGGAGCCCAGCTTCCAAGGGATTGGAGAGAATGTTATGTGGGCTGTTATGACCGTCGTCGTAGTCTTTGAGTTCACTGCAGGTACCACAAATCACTGGTTAAACTGGGACAACTTTAACCAAAGACTAATTATGATGGCTGAACATAAAATTAATTCGGTAAATTTACTAATAGAGTAAAATAAATCAAAATCTTTACCTAAAAATTAATTTATGCATCTCAATTTTTTAACTAGTTTCTCTATAACCACTTGTAGACTTGTAGGGACTTTTTTACATGTTAACAAAAGAAAAAATAGTTAACTGAATTGAAAAGTTAGTATAAGCCAGACATTAATCTAAATTGAGCATGGTAATACAGGGGTTGCAGTCATCTGTTGTCTCCTGTTCCTCTAATTGAAAACTTGTGATTAAAAATGACCTATATGAATTACATAGACACATAGTATAAATGGCCTTAATTTCTGACATTCTTTTGATCGCAGGGGCAACTTTATGCAAAGGGCTCAACAGAGGATTGGGGACAGTGTCAGCAGGAGCACTGGCCTTTTTTGTTAAATATGTTGTAAATGGATCTGACCGCGTCTTTCATGCTCTTTTCATTGGAACTATCGTTTGTATAATAGGTACATGTTTAATTTTATATCTAAAGTCTCATTAGTCTTTACTCAAAGAGCCAATTTTTTTCACTATCTCCTAGCAAGTCTTCGGAGTTAAATTGTAGCAAAAGATAAAAAAACTTTGATCCAAATTTCTGTCATAGTCATTTTGTTCTGGCAGGTGCTGCAACCAGTTATATGAGGTTCTTCCCTCACATAAAGAAGAATTATGATTATGGGGTCCTTATATTTCTATTGACCTTCAACTTGATAACTGTTTCGAGTTACCGGGCTGACAATCTCTTCAAAATGATATATCAGCGCTTCTACACCATAGCCATAGGCTGTGCCATATGCCTTCTGATGAGTCTATTGGTATTTCCAAATTGGTCCGGAGAAGCTCTCCATAATTCCACAGTTTTCAAGCTTGAAGGCCTAGCCAAATCTATAGAAGGTATGCGAAATCATAACACACACATAGCATCACAAATTTACTACTTGTCTATTTCCTTTTATCACAACTTTAAAAATCCATATGCTTTCTGGAAAGCTAATTATCATACTTCTTGGGTTATATTATATAAATTAACATCATTCTAACCAACGAAAATTTTGCAGCTTGTGTCAACGAATACTTTAATGGAGAAATGGCAGCCTCTAATGATAAAATATCATCTGAGGATATATACAAAGGTTACAAGGCTGTTTTGGATTCAAAAACCACTGATGAAACACTGGTGAGCCATCCATTTGCTTTTGGTTCATTTTAAGACATTCCGAGCATAATTAAGATAGCATTAAAAACTGAACTTCAAGAGAAATTCTTCTACACATTTATACGCACAAGTTGTGAGGTCTATGCCCATCAATATTAAATAAGAGTTTTAATTTAATTATTATAAAAGTCAATAACTTTAACATATGGTGACAGCATAATTTTTTTTGTAGTTTTGGTACATTCAAACTAAATTTATTATATAATTGCATAAATATTTTTGTGCACACAAATATATTACATTTAAAATAGAAATATGCCAGTTGGTAACTAGCCTAGTATACCCATCTTCATGCATCAGGTTTAAAAGAGTCTCCTGATCTTCTAATGGTTCTGTTTTGAGTTGTGCAGGCATTACATGCAAGTTGGGAACCAAGGCATTCATGTCACAAATTTCCATGGCAGCAGTATGTAAAAGTTGGAACGGTTCTTCGTCAATTTGGGTACACGGTGGTAGCCCTACATGGCTGTTTGAAAACAGAAATTCAGGTAACATCCGCGCACTAACATATATTTGACCATTTATGTAAAGGTGCAACTTATCACAACTTTAGCATCCCAATTGTTTTGTTTAAGCCAATCCGTATCATACCACATTTCACATCTCACTAATCCTAGATGACAATGACACTACTTTTATACATGCCACAGTTACTAATGACACTTTTTAAGTAACAGAAAGTCCCCAATACAAAAATGATGCCCCATCATACTAGTATTAGTTACTTTATATTACCCCTTTTACAAATTTTAGTAAGACAGGATGCATCATACAATTTTTCCTTAGTCCACTATTATTTGTGCAAGATTTTTCACCTAAATTTGATATTTTCTTTCAGTCACCACCATCTGTTCGAGTCCTTTTCAAGAACCCTTGCACAAGGCTTGCATCAGAAGTATCAAAAGTGCTGATAGAACTTGCCAATAGCATAAGGAACCGTCACCATTGCCCTCAAGAAATACTCTCTAATAATCTTCAAGAAGCCCTGCAGGACCTCAACACTGCCATAAAGTCTCAGCCTCGGCTCTTCTTAGGCTACTCCAATGAGAGCCAAGGCACTGACATGTTGGTCATGGTTGCAGCACAAGCAGCAGGAATCACAAACCAAGGAAATGGCTCACTATCAAGTGTTAAAATTGACTCCTCAACGTTGCAAGAGTGCAAAGCCCAAAGGGCATGCACTGAACAGCCAAAGGTGTTGAGACACCAGCTGAGTAAAATCGCAATCACTAGCCTTGAGTTCTCTGAAGCCTTGCCTTTTGCTGCCTTTGCATCTTTGCTTGTGGAGACAGTGGCAAAACTGGACTCTGTTATAGAGGAAGTTGAAGAACTGGGGAGGTTAGCTCGCTTCAAAGAGTATAGACCCGATGACAAGATTATTGTGAGTTGTGAGACACCACGAGTTGATGTATTAGACGACCATATACCTAATCGTGGAACAGATTAAATCTAGGAGCATAGGAAATACATTCTTTCATGGACATGGATTATTTTGATGTATTATACATATGTTTTGGATATGTCTTTGAACTCCAGAAAAAAATATCTCCTGAATGTCATGATGATATAAATATATTTCATGATATAAAAGGCGTAGCATAGATACATTAGACAGTGTACCATGGTAGGTTTGTTTTTTTGGCTTGCCATAATATCTTCTAATTTACTGGTAAAGACTTTAATAAGATGCACTAAAGTGGAATTCCCTCTCAATCCTACTCCTTTTTATATATGTAAAAATATTAAGATAAAATTTGAGCCTTAAAAATTGCAGACAAAGTTTGACTATATAGTATTACTTTGTAAAAAAAAAAAAAATTGAAAAGGAGAAAATAAATTTAGTTTTCTCACGAGTCACTGACTCCCCTTTTTCTCATTTTCCTGTTCTCAATCCTCTGGCCCGGACAAAAGAAAAATGCAAAAAAGGAATTTAAAAAGAAGAAACAGGATTAAATTTAAAATAAAAAAAATATAGGGTGTAATCTAAAGATACTATAGCACATCATCAACATGTGTTTGGTACACCAACATTGTGATAGTTTTGTTAGATGGGGTTTTCATTAATCCTGATTGAAACATTATCATATACTAAATATCAACACTTTTCTCATCGAGAATCCGACCCCCTTTATTTGCATTACGGGGAGCCACAACCCCCTTTATATGCATAAAGAAATTTGAATTTCTTAAACATTTTATCTCAATATTTTTATATGTATAAAAAGGAGTGCGATTGAGAGATTCTACTGTAGCTCATGGCATTGAAGTCTTACCTAGTAAATGAAACGATATTATCCGAAACGAAAAGGCAAACATACCATGGTACACTGTCTGACTATAAAATATATCTATGCTATGTCTCGACATATATTTATATCATCATGACATTCAGGAGATATTCTTTAATGGACTTTAAAACATAATAAAACATATATTTATATTTAACACTTTTTAAAACTAAGAAAAGAATTAAAATTTTACACTTGTAAAACTTAGTTTGCAAAAGCCTTTGTTTTCCTATGTCCTTCGAAGGGTGACAAACATTTACATCAGAGTGAACATTATCAGAAAAATACAACTTTAATAACCAAGATTTTTAACAAACTTGGCATTGTGTCTCCCTTCGGTACATTTATAGAAAAGTACAACTTTAATAAAGAAACCAAAAAAAAGTGACAATCAATTAGAATCCGTGATATAATAATCAAGATTGATCATTACTGACATTGAAAAAAGTCTCCAATGTACAGTGATCGTAAGAAATTTTTGTGTTTCGCATGGTGACTACTTTATAAAAAATTGGGGCAAATGAGGAACATGTTTTCTCATTAGGATGGGAGGGTAGTCTATTAGTTACATAACTAATTAGTTAATAATGTAAATTAGTTACTAAAAGATTTTAAAATATAATTTAATAAAATAAATTATATATAATCATCCTACCATATTTAATAATATGATAAGTTGATAATTAACATTATTATTATATTATTATTTAAATGATATAAAAAATTAAATAAAAAATTATTTAACAACAGTATCTAAAACAAATAAAAAAAATCAGTTTTAGAATATCAAAATTAAAAAAAAAACTTTGATCAAAATAAAAAATATATTATTTTTTAAGAATTAAATTTATATTTAATTTTTTTTAAAAAATGACTTTTTAAT
>JAMLFT010006988.1:0-15362 GCA_026544285.1 Pachyrhizus erosus
AAATTTAATTTTTTTCTATATATATATATAAACTTTTAATACATTTTTAATTGATGATAAATGAGTGGATAATTTATTTTTAATTCATCCGTTATAATTTAATTCAAAAGTTATCAAATTCACCTATTTAATTAATATTCTTGAAATTGATCTTCTCTCTATGTGGGAAAAATGGGAGATGGTAGGCAGCAAATTTATTAATACGATTTTAATGTCAAATATATATGGCAGTTATATATATACATATATAAATACAAGATTGATACTATCTGGTATAGTAACATGACTTTTAGTCAGCCATATTGGAAGCAAATTAACGTTAGAGAACAAAATTTATATTATAGAGATCATTTTAAAAATTATATATATTTAACGATACAAAAACATAAATTTTAGACAAAGATACAACATTGCTATGTTTATTTTATAATTTTAGTCTTTTATTTTAAAATAAAACAATTAATATTTTATTTTAAAAAATCTGTAATGTTTGTCTAATTATTAATTTTGCTTATATTTTTAAAAATTTTATATTTAATTAATTAAATATTTTTATAATATTTTAAATAAACATGTTACATTTAGGATTTAATTGGTCAAAGTAGAAAATAAAAACATTGATAAAATTAAAAATTAGATCAAAATTATATATTTTTTAAAATAAGAGAATTTAATGTCTCTATTTTAAAATAAAAAACAAAAATTACAGATTGAATAAAATAGGAAGATGAAAATTATATTTAAATTTAAAGTTTGAAGAGTAAAAAAATATTTGAGTCAACATATTTTTCGACTTAAAATAAATTGTGAGATTAGAAATTTTAAAATGATTTAAATATGTTGTTACTTCCTATAAAATAAACATGTTTTGATTTTGTTTCCAATAATTTTTTTTGTGCTTTTCATTCTTTTAAAATTTGAAATTAATTATTTTAAACTCTTTATAATAAGTAAATATTAGATCTAGTCCCTGTAAAATATAAAATGTTATTCTTTAGTTTTAATCTCTTCAAAATTTAAAATCATTATTTTTTATTTTAAAAGTTTATTTTAAGATAAATAAATACTATTTATATTTAGAAATTTATGAATAAATTTTAAAAATATCATGTTATATTATTGATACAAATAAGTATTACATGGATCGATCACTTAAATTTTCGTTAAATACACAAGTTGCCAATGAATATCAGATAATAATAAAAACTAATAACAAAATTTAAATTTTTTAAAAATAAAAAATTATAAGAATTAAAATCAAAACATACTAATTTTATAAAGAATAAAAATATATTTAAACATTTTTAAGTTAATAAAAATAACAAAAAATTAGGTTGGGATCTATCAAAAAATAAAAAATAATTTTTCTAATATCGGAATTCGATTTTTGAATCTTATTCATTAAGAAAAAACTACAATATTAAAAACTACACTGAACCACCTATTAATAAAAGTTGTATGAATATTAATACTAAATAACATTTTTTGAAATCTAAAAACTGGAATTTGGGATATCTTATGATTAGATAGCCCTGACTGAAAACATGATTGAACTTCAATTTTATCAATTTAAACATTAAATAGAAAGATTTATAAATTACACGCTGGATGATTAAAATAACTAATTGGCATTTTTCTGTAACTCTTATTTTAATGTATAATATGATATTTAAAATATAAGTATAATTTTATTATTATATTATATATATATATATGAAAATTTAAATTACTTAAAATTGTATATATATAATCAAATAATTCAAAAATTAAATTGTAAAATTAATTTATTATTTAAAAATGTTAAAAACATAACTTTATTGAAACTTATAATGTGAATTAATCTTGTATCATATTTGATCCAATTTGATGTAATTAATTTATTATTTAAAAATATATTGAAATATAAATTTACTGAAACTTATAATGTCAATTGATATTGTCAGTTATATTTGGTTTAACATTATATTACAATTATTGTTCTCCCAATGACATTAATTATCATAGTAATATATAACATAAAATGAAATTTAAAGTTATAGTTTTTACACCCATTTTGTGATTTTATTTCATCAGATAAATATGATTTAAAAGAGGTGTCATTACTGCATGATTAGTATCCTGTTTAAGATATGTAATAAGATAATAAATAATGTCAATGATGTTGATACGTAAAAACTAAAAATATTATATTAGTATTGTTGATAAGGTGAACTTGTATTGATGTGCCAAGAAAACAAACATACATACTTAATCTTACACAAAAATATGTTCCAAAAATATTCTTACATAAACACGTAAATTTGATTCCTTTTCTTTGTATGTTAGTGGATATGGGAAAGATTCATTAACACAAAGGATGAATTTTAAAACTTATATTGTTAACAACCTTTTTTTTTATAATTGGTAAATTTTATTAATTTAAGCGTTGAATTGAAATATCGATTTATGAAATAAATAACCTCTACAGATTTTCATACGAAATAGTAAATGGGTTGAGCTATATATAAACTACTTGGGCTTGAGTTACTAAATAATATATAATTAACCTCATTTGTTTTACTAGAAAATAATCTTAATTCTACTTTAAGATCAATTATACTAGAAATGTGATTAACAACAGTCTTTCTTCAAATATTATTATTTGTATTTCTTACATGTATTATCCTTCAACCATTTTCTTATCTAAAACATGAAAAAAAAATATTAAATGTCAACATCTGTTTTAACAAAAATTGATCTCTATTGAACCCAACTCTCGTTGACTCTATCAAACATTATTATAAAACAAAATATTTAACTTATGAGTGAAATAAATAATTTGAATTGTTCATAAAAAAATGATAGTTAATATTTGAATAATAAATAATTTAGTGTATATATGCATATAATGTTAATCATGGATTTGAAATAACTTAATTATTTATCCAGAAAATAAAATGGTGACTTGCATATACATGCCTGGTTGAAACAGGACAAACTGATGCAACCTGTCGAACGAAACAAAAAAAGAGGTATATGTGGCAAATAGAAGAATTTTTTTATTAGAAAAAAAAAAGATTAAATTGATAATGAGTTAAAAATCTAGGACTAATTAATATTAATTTATTGAACATGGGGGTAATAATAATTGTAATGTGAAAGGTATCAATAGGTTCCTTAGGAGGTTACGCAATTGGAGCTGTCATTATGCCGTTCGCCGCATGGCTCTCTCTTCTTCTCTCTCTGGGCCAATGGTCTGCTTGTTTTCTACAATCCCTGCTGTCACAACCTAACCTCACACACCATATTTCTACGTCAAACAAGTAAGCCACTTGGGTAGGATCTAATCGTCAACCAATATCTTAGTTAACTGTAACCTTTTTCTCTCCTTTTCATTTTGTTCTCTCTTTCTTCAACTCTTTAATCTCCATTCATTTTTATTAACATCTTTGTCATCTTAACTTGTACTAATATCCATGTATATAACTTTTTTTTTTTTTTTTTTATGTTTCTAGATTCATCAATAATTCAACTGAAATGTTAAAATAATTATACAAATTTTATTTATACAAATTTTTAAATTAAAGATTTTAGCTTGACCTGACGGTGAGGCATGTAGTGAAGTAGGAATTGTGTGTACTACGCACGTCATTGACTATTTGTTTGTTTTATTTTATTTTATTTTTTTAAAAAAAAGACTCCGTCTGTAATTCTCGGAAAAATAAGACCTATATATTACCTGCATTTGCTGACCAACGACCAATCATGTCGGACTAATTGTGGTGATAACAATTTTTTCGTTTCCTTGGTTGCAAAAAAATTAAAATTGTAGTAATCAAGATGTTAGGTTTATGAGGTCCTGAAATTGAATGCTTTGAATTCAAGAAATTATTACGTGTATTTGTTTGAACTTGTGCTCTGCTTTTAATGTGCCTTACAATGTAGTAAATTTGTTAGGGTACACTTTTTTTCTAGGATGTCGGAATCAGCGACTAAATAATATAACCATGTGCTAACCCTCTGGTTTCATTTTAAAACTATATGTAAGCCTTTTTTTTTTTTTTTTAATTAGTATATGTAAGCCTTTTTACGCATAAAGAGCTATCTTTTTAACATGTTTTTGAAAAACAACTAATTTTTGCACGGGACTGCTTTTCCTCCCTTAGCAGCCGCATCGATCTTTTTCCTATATACTTTTCTTTGGGCGTTGGAAATAATTTGAACGCAGACATTTCTCTCCAGCGCTCTAAATCAATCCCTACAAAGCCATGCACGGACAATTATCCACTGTTTGAATATCATGGGTTCTGAGTCCAAGCCACGTGTTTCGCAAATTCGTTAACTAAGGAAACAAAATAAAACACCTATTACTATACTTATATTTTATTGAAAAAAGTTACTTTCAAATAGAGAGTTGTTATTTTTTTATTTTTATTTCTTGTCTTTTTCTTTTGCTTTAACCAAGATGTCTCATTAAGTATGTTGCAAGATTAATTCATTAAATAATGTTATTTGGTTAAGAGATTTTTCTAATAATTATCCATTTGATTTTGCTTATTTTTATTTTCTTTAGTTGAGATAAAAAAGAAAATAAACACCTACACTTTGATGTACGCGTGACAGTTGTCTTGGATGGATTTTCTTATTTTAAACATTAAAAGTGGACAACGAAATGTTGTCCCTTTCATATTTAAAATATATTTTTTAATATACATATATACAAATAAAAGATAAAACAAAAAGAATGAGGGCAAAAATATAAATCATTACATATAATATCAATTTTTAGGTGTTCAAGTGGTAGAACTCTTTTTCTTTCACCTGTGTCGTTATATTCTTCCGCAGTTACTAATTAGTCAACGTTCAACGGACGTTGTCATTTCCTTTAATGGGGTTATGTTCAATGCTTTGAAGGTGATTATTCTTTTAGGGGTAAATAGGAAGCTTTTGTTTCAAAGAAGGACTCTTCCTAGTCAAGGTAAAGAAAGGGCGTGTGAGCTATTTTTTCTTTGTTTGGCAACATCAAGGATTGCCTTTTCCCCCTCTAACTTGAACTATTTTTCAAAATATTAAAGGCAAATTGAAAGAGACCAAAGTTAAAGAACAACGTCGCAAGAAATTGAAGATTGGTAACGCATGGAAGGAAGAAAAAGTAGTCTGTACGGACATTATTAAACTAGTATTTTCCTCGTTTTAGTTACTATTTACATGGTTTGGGGAATAAAATGGTTGGGTAAGTTACCTCATCTTAATTTTCCTTTACGACAATGGCTGCAGTTTAATTACTATTAAAATTTTAAAATAAATATCCCATGTGTAAATTTGATTTTATCGATTTTTAATATTTATAAATTTGATTTTAATAATCTTATTTTCTTTTAACTAATTTTAAAGCTTATAAATTTATTTATTTTTCAGTGATTCCTAATAATATCACTTAATAATGTCGTGACATGCACGTAGTAATTTTAAGTTAGTTATTGTTTTGAAGTGATATTATTAAACAGTGATAAAATTATTTTAAACCTTTTAAAATTATGAGAATAAAAAATAGCCATTTTTTGAAGGGTTAAAATTAAACTTAACCATATTTGAAATAATTAAATGCATATCTTATCGTAACAACATATATAAAAAAAAGTTATAATTATATTCATTCACGTTGTACCAAACTCCTTTTACTAATTATAAAATTAGATACTAATGTTGGTGTCGTATTTTTATCCATAAATTAATCATTATAAATTTTATCTTTTTTTTTTTTTTTCTTTTGGCATATCGTCATTCTGAAAAAGAGGCAGGTAAAATTCATATTAGCCAGTCCATTGCCTAATTTGCCTCCGATAAGTCACCCTTTTTTAATTAGTGTATACAAGGAAGAACCCTCGTACATGTCTATAATAAACAATCGAAAAATACGAAAACGCCACAATGTTGTTTGTTGCGTCAATTTCTTGAAATACAGGGTTAGAAATATCGGCGAATAGATGATATAAGAGTAGGATTTAGGTGCTTCATTACACATTCAAATTCTGAAATTGTCAATTTCTTGAAGTCGAGGGACATGTTTTTTATTTTTAAAGATGCTACAACCTAAATCTTATGACTTCCAACCAATTAAAAAAATGAATTAGTTAAAAATATATAAATTTAAGTTGATTAGGTTGCTGCTTAATGTTGTTAGAAAAAGAAAACAATACACGCTTGGAGAAATGTTGTTGATTGTAGCTAGACCAATTCATGTTATTCGATCGGAAACGTTGTTTTCTCCAGAGAAACTTCTCCGTTTCATTCTGTCAATGAATACATAAAATGGAAAATGATTAATCATGTGAGTAGTTGACGAACAACTCTTAATTTCTCCATTAAGGAGTTAGCAAATACAGCGACCTGTTGTCTGACCAATATAACAAATTAAGCCATTGAATGGATGATTAATTTTTGGTCACCATGACAATGCAAAATGAGTAGTAACTAAATTACTTGCAAGATATAAATTGGTTTTGCCATTTATTATATAATTGAAAAGATTGTACTAATAACTACACAGGAGTAATTTTAAAGGCTAAAAAAAAAAAAAATAGTGTGGAGAGAGAGATGAATAAAAAATTGTAGGAAATTGTGAGGAGAAGAAGGGGGTCCCAGAAGTAGAGAGTCAACAAGATACCCGGGGGGTTTGGATCTAAAATGTGGTGGGTGGGGCCATGCAAAGACTAAGTTACTCGGGCAACCAGTCTTCAGTCACCCTACGACAGAGAGAGAGAGAGAGAGAGAGAGAGAGAGAGAGAGAGAGAGAGAGAGAGAGGCGGGCCGTCAAATTGGTTGACTTGGCTTTTGCTTTATTGTGTCTTGTGTTGAATTTCTTTGCTTGAGAAGAGAGAGAGAGAGAGAGAGAGAGAGTGTGTGTGTGAGAAAGAGAAATTTGGGATCATTTTCATCACGTGTAACGTCCCCGCACCGTTCGGGGCGGTGGCTCTTTTTCTTCGTCATTTATGAGTCAGTCAAATCCTTTCTTCACGAAAGCTAGACGAAACCCCCCCGCACTTCTATACTTTTCTCTATCTCATTTATTTTTTTCTCTAGCGATTAAATATCTTGTTCATTAGTCTTTTCTTTTTTAAAAGGAAAGACAAGGACTAGTTCTCTTACCATCCAACACAATCAATCACTCATCGGGTCGGGTGTCCATCTAGTACTATTTCTTTGCTTAATTCATCCACCTTCATCCAACAATTCCCATTTTATTTTCTTTTCTTTTAGTATACTCGGTTAGACAGACAGTCCTAGGAGTTTATTATTGCCTCGGGATTGGATTTCGATCACGTATTATTGTTAAATAATAAATATTATAAGTTTAATCAATACAAAAATATTATTTATATTCTTAATTCTTGTATTACATCTTTCAATGACATTTATAAAGAAAGAAAACTAGTATATATATATATATTTAAATTCAACTATTGGCTAAAAAAATATTATGATAAAATAAATACTTTTTACAAAATGTCTTCGTTAAAAGAATGATTTTGAATTCATTTCAATACTTAAGTAAAATGTTAAGAAATAAGAATATCATTAAAAAAGTAATATTTTTTTTATGATTTAATTAAAATGCATTGAGTATGTGAAAATGTTTTTAACTTATTACAGTATATAATAAATTTATTAACTTTTATAATAATTACTGTAAAAAAGTATATACCAAAAACTATTTACAATAAAAGTGATTTCAAAATATAGGTTTTGAAACATCGATTAAACCTAGATGATAATAAAATTAAATTTAAATTATGAGATAAAGTAAAAATTTGAAAGAGTGTAATAGAAGTAAAAAGGATTGGTACTTTTCCATGGAGATTTGTTGCGGCAAGATTCAACATATCCTCTTGTGAGGGTATTTTACATAAAATAAATGTTTGTAAGAAAAGAGAGGGAATCCGGGGCGGGTGGGTAACCGAACAGAAAATGTGAAGAAGTGTGAACTGCGATGCGAGGTGGAGTGAGTATGAAAAATGGTTGGCAAACTGTGGGTGTGTGCGTGTGCGTGTGCGGGTGCGGGTGCGTGTGGGAGCATTTGGACATTGTACAGGATGACGCACCATCTGGCGCAATAATTTATAAAATAAATTCTAATTTTCGCAAATGTCCAATTTGCATTTCCATTTGGTCCACGCTCCTTCAATCCCCCAACTCTTTTTATACCCCAACCCATTGCACCGGAGAAAGACTTCATCTCCTGATAGATTCAATTCACCAATTATCATCTCTCTCTCTCTCTCTCTCTCTCTCTCTCTCTGATTTTTATTATTTCCTTCTCTCTAATTCTTTATTTCTCACATATCTCTCTATCTCTCTTTGTTGTGCTTATTTTATGGACAAAGGATGGGGACTCACCCTTGATACATCTTCCTCTCAATCCCTCCCTTTGTTCCCTACCAAACAGCCTCTCACATCTGTTGCCTCCAAACTCACCACCGATAGGATGTTCCCTCTCCACGGATTCCCCGTCAACCTCAGCCGCGCTACTAAGGAAGACGATGATAACCGCAAAGTCGTCGGTGAAGTCGACTTCTTCTCTGACAGAAACAAACCAACACCTCCACCCTCCCACGACCAAAACGTTAAGCCCCACATCGTCAAGAAGGAAATTGATGAAACTCCTCTTCACGTTAATGTAATCTCCTTTCAGCGTTTTTGTATGCTCAATTATTTTTTACTTTGTGGTTATTTGTAAATTAAATTTCTCTCTCTCTCTCTTTTTTTTTTGTTCTAGACTGGTTTACAACTCCTCACCGCTAACACCGGGAGTGACCAATCTACCGTGGATGACGGGGTTTCGTCTGATGCAGAAGATAAGCGAGCCAAAACCACTGAGGTACATAATTTATTTTAGTTAATATTTGTGGTAACTTTAATTAAATTTACTTAGTCATTGTAATTTAAGTGTTAATTATCCACAAAAACTGTGAATTAATATGTGTGCTTTTTTATTCAGCTTGCACTGTTGCAAGTGGAGCTTCAACGCATGAACGCAGAGAACAAGAAGCTGAAAGAGATGCTCAGCCATGTGACCGGTAACTACACGGCCTTGCAGATGCATCTCATGACATTAATGCAACCGAACCAGCGAACAGAGAGCACGGAAAATGAGGTACTAATAAATTGAAAGAATTAATTACTGAGTAGTTTCTGTGAATTGCCTTTCTTTCTTTTTTTATAAAAAGAGAGAGAAAATTATGTCAACATAAATGAATTACACGGTAATTATATGACTTTATTTTATTTACGTAAACGATGGGTTGGATTTATAAGGTGTTAATAATAATAATAATGTTGAAATTTAGGTTGTTCAGGCAAAGGTTGAGGATCAAAACCATGGTGTTGGTGGAGGGAAGGTACCGAGACAGTTCCTTGATATAGGTCCCAGTGGCACGGCAGAAGTGGATGATCAGGTATCTGATTCTTCTTCCGATGAAAGAACACGATCGAGCACACCTCAGAACAATAACATTGAAGTTGGAACAAGGGATGGCGCGAGAAATAATCATGGTAAAAGCGAGTTGGGTAGGGAAGAGAGTCCAGACTCAGAATCACCAGGTTGGGCTCCCAATAAGCTTCAGAAAGTGAACCCTCCCAATGCTATAGATCAATCCACTACAGAAGCCACAATGAGAAAAGCTCGTGTCTCAGTTCGTGCCCGATCAGAAGCTCCCATGGTACGTTTTGTGCTATATATATATAACATGTTTTCATCAATCAATTAAGTAATTCTCAAACTGAATTATCTGATGGATCATTGTTGCAGATAAGTGATGGGTGCCAATGGAGAAAATATGGACAAAAAATGGCCAAAGGAAACCCATGTCCTCGAGCATATTACAGATGCACTATGGCAGTTGGTTGTCCAGTTCGCAAACAAGTGAGTTTTTCTGATTGATCAACAATATAATAACAATTATTAAGTATTAACCATTAAGCATTTTGGCTAAAGCTAATTGATACTTCTTTGTTTGTTAATATAGGTTCAACGTTGTGCTGATGATAGAACAATTTTGGTGACAACATATGAAGGCACACATAACCATCCACTGCCACCTGCTGCTATGGCCATGGCATCAACCACTTCAGCTGCTGCTAGCATGTTGCTGTCGGGGTCAATGTCCAGTGCAGAAGGAATAATGAACCCAAATTTACTAGCCAGAGCAATTCTTCCTTGCTCTACAAGCATGGCAACACTTTCAGCTTCAGCGCCATTCCCCACTGTGACTTTGGACCTCACGCACAACCCAAACCCGTTGCAATTCCAAAGACCTGCTGCCCCATTCCAAGTACCCTTCCTACCAGGGCAGCCTCAGAACTTTGGGTCCGGAGCCACCCCAATTGCACAAGCACAAGCATTTTATAACCAATCCAAATTCTCTGGTCTTCAGTTATCTCAGGATGTAGGTTCTTCCCAATTAGCCCCACAAGCTCCTAGACCACCCTCACAACCAAGCCAACAGCCCTCACTGGCTGACACAGTCAGCGCCGCCGCCTCCGCCATTACTGCCGATCCAAACTTCACCGCCGTGCTAGCCGCCGCCATCTCCTCCATCATCGGCGGTGCTCATAATACAAACAACAATAACAATAACAACAACAGCACAGGCAGGACTACCATTAGCAGCTTTTCAGGAAACTGAACATTTTATTTTTGTTCCATTTTTTGGTTAATATATATTACTATTCCTTAAACTTTGTATTTTTGTACATGGGTATAATGGAAAATGAAACCATAAATGTTCATATTCTTTTTAGTCCATGTCTTGGGAGTGATATATTAGATCAGAAAATGTTTCATTTTTTTTTTGTATCATTTCTCTTTGAATAATGTTGTATATTGATACAAAAATTCTCTAGAGTAAATAGACAGGGCAAATGAAGAATTGTCTTCAATCTTCTTCCTTTATCTAGTGGTTATCTTTTCTATCTTGGCCAGCATGCTTTCTGACAATATTGAAAACAACGTAGATGGTAACCCATCCCCAAACAAACAAAAACTAAAAGAATAAAAAGAAAAAACGATGTACTAACAGCCAATATTGAACGTGTGTGTTGCGACGAATATTCGGATTTTGCCATTGGTCAAGAATTACGGCCATTACTATTTGATATGGACACGTAAATGAATAGTAGTTCAATAGGAAGTAGTAATCCTTAGGTGGGGTAAGCCACGCTAGTGAAAATTGAATTGTAGTAGTACTACTAATAATAAATTAATAATAGGGTCAACTAAATAATTAATATAGGTGGTGGAAATGGAAAAGTGAGATGGTGGACGTTGATTGGAGAAAGTTGGATACAATTTTTTTGACTTTGTGTGGATGGACGTCGCGTCCACGTTAATGCCACCTTAACGCCATTGGACGAATCGTGTGAGAGTATTTAAACTAGGAACGGAGCCAGACATGTCACCTTGTTGCGGTGTTTGCACACTCGCACCGTACTTCACACACCGTACAAATGTGTCTTCTTCAGCTTTTATTTGACTCTATCCAAACGAAGGTGGTGACTTGTGTGATTGGTTAATGACTCAAGGAAAAATAAACAAAGATAATACGTTTTTTCTATGAATAATTGAATAGGGGTTCATGTGCTTCCATGTGAAGGGAGAGACTGTATTTGGAGCTGCGATCAACCCCTTTTCAAAATCAGTTTAAGACGGATGCAAGTTATACGATCAAGAAAGATACGCTGCATATTGATTTTAATTTATTTCCATGGGAGAAAAATTAATTGTAGTCTTTATTCACATACTGTTGACAGGTTGATACTTGGTTTTGTTTATGTATTATCAATATATCAGGGATACTATTTTTTGGTAAACAAATGAATATGAGCGACTGAGCGTAACGTGGATCATTTGAGTCAATTTCAACGACTATTGAGGATAACTTTTTTTAATCATGTGCGATTCAATGATTTATACGAGAAAAATGTATTTATACTAAAATATAACTATCCTTAATAAAAAATAATTAACCAGAAAACAATAACTTATTTTGACGTGTCATTATATAAATTTTATATTTTCCTAAATCGTGGTTTACTTTAAAGAAGAGGAATATATGTAATTATGTTGACTCAAACGCATTGTTGTTCGTACCAAAAATGAAAAGAAACATATTGTTCATATTATATGTGAAGTGAAGCAAGCAAAGAAAAAGTGTGAAGTGAAGCAAGCAAAGAAAAAGTGTGAAGTGAAGCAAAACAAAAAATGATGCTTTAGTTTGAACAGTTTAATATATACACGTTAATTAAAATAAAAAGTGAAATATTATTTGGACAACAATTTGTACAGTTAAGAGAGAGAAAGATAAAAAAGAGAAATTTTTTTGAGATATAATAAATGATGTGATAGAAAAAAATAGATATGAAAAATTATATTTTACAAATTATTTTATAAATTTTGTTATATGTGTATCATATTTTTTTTATAAATTATGTGTAACTAAAAATAATTTTTCTTAAGTTAGATAAGATTGTTATGGATAATATTTTTTTTTATAAATTATGTGTAACTAAAAATAATCTTTCTTAAGTTAGGTAAGATTGTTATGGATAATAATTTTTTTTTAAAATATTTAGTATAATTGTATATCTATAATTCAAAATTAATACTACATCTCTAATGAAAATGGTTTTTTTAATAAGGACCAATACTATAGGACAATATTCAAATGACTTATTGGGATTGCAAGTAAAGATTTACATAGAGGATCACACCTAGATACCAAAGATAAAACAACCTAGTCTATCCCATTTTAGCACACCTCACCTTTAGCTTGCCAAAAATTGGTAGGAAGGATTGGCCTACTTTCAAAATATGGGTTGAAAATTGTAGTTCATCTCATTTAATGCTAGGTTGGTGAATTGGCCAAGAAGAATTAAAAATAAAAATAATAAATAAAAATTATTAAAAAAATTGTCTTCTAACTTAAAATTTTGGTTCCTAAATACAAAATTACTTTCATAACAAAATGAAATAAAAATTTGAAACTCTTCACTATCTTTTTATTATTATTTTGCCTAATTAAAAAAAATAAAACTTAATATTGGTTTGACCAGTCAACTCACCCCATCTCCCTATAATCCTTTTTTGGCAAGCCAAAACAAGTTGATAAATTAAAAAATTTGTTTCCATCATCCTAAAAAAATGAGTTAATTAAAATGGACGAGCCCAATGGATCAAGAATATTTTGCCACCTATATCAATTATAATTGCTCAATTTATCTCTAATATTGTATTTGGATGAGAAATTTTAAAATTTCAGGAAATTTTAAATGCTTAACATTTGAATTGCTTTAATTTAAAATTCTTTCATTTGTAAATTTTTTGTTTGGATAAATCAATATAAATTTTTTAAATTTCAAATTCTTAATTTAGATATGATAATTTAATTTTCATTATCTTCAATTTTTTATTTTTAAATATTTAATAATTATTTCAATATTAGATAATATTTAATAATTTGATAATTAAAAATAGAATATTAGAAATATGTTAATATTGATAAAGACAAAAAAGATAAGAGAGAAAAGGAGAGAGAAAAAAGTAGAAAAAAGAAAGGATAGAGAAAAAAGAGAAGAGAGAGGAAAAAAGAATAAGTAAGAAGAATTTTAAATTCTTAAATTTATAATGATTTTTAAAATTCTACAAATTTAAGTAATAAAAATATTTTAACAAATAACTATAATTTTAATTATTTTTAAAAAATTTATTCAAATAACATATTTCATCACAAAACATTTGAAATTCTCTAGATAAAAATGAATTATTCTCTTAAAATTCTCCATCCAAACACTTTATAAGTGTCAAGGAATCTCCTCAACGAGAGTTACTCAAAAAGTAAAATTTTAGTCGCATCAAGAGAAATCAAACTTGCATAACTACATCCTAGGAAGGATCATAGTTAACTTTGAAGCATTGACTAATTATGTCAACCTACATTTACAAGAAAATAATATTTAAAATTATAAAAAATACATTTATTAACAAAAAAAATGAGATGTAATGTTAGAATTATGTTTGTTAATATAACATTTATTTAATAAAAATTAAATTATTAGTATAACATCAAGAACAATCAAACTTGCATAGCTACATCACAGGAAGGATCATAGTTAACTTTGAATCATTGACTAATTATGTCAACCTTAAAAATAATTTTAAAATTATAAAAAAAATACATTTATTAACAAAAAAAATGATATGTAATGTTAGAATTATGTTTGTTAATATAACATTTATTTAATGAAAAGTAAATTGTTAGTACAAATGTTATGTATTTATACTGATGATATAATATAGTATATTGTATTAACATTTGTTATTTTAATAATGAATATAATTTCTATATTGATGGAATTATATCTATTTATGTAGTATATTTTATTGCTAATGTATATTCGTAATATGTTTATATGAATAATTTAATTTTTGTTAAAGAAAAAATATAAAGATAAAATAGGTATATTTTGGGTAGGGGGTTATTTTGTTAGGACATGTTTGGAAAGCCCAAAAAAATACAGGTAACGCAATAAATACTACCCATATGAACATGAGTGAAAAAATCAGGAATCTGGAATAGAGGAAGCAAGGTTTAAATAGGGTTCAGAATATAGTTGGAAGCTTTTGGGATAAACCATAATTGAATAATTATTTATTCCAAAAGCATATAGACACTTGCACCAAGTCCTAAGAATGACGGCATTACGAATGACTTCTACTTAAGCTGTCTTTATAACTTTCATGTGAACCATCAAATCACCTTAGTCTCGTGATGCTCCCAACATTTTTATCCTATTCCATATTCCATATTCCATGCATATGAATTATGATTATACCTAGCAATTTCTTTCAAGATCATTTGTCTTTATCATATATAGTGGACACTCTAGAGTGTGTTTGGACGCACGTTTTGGACGTGTAAAATCACATCCAAATGGTGAACAACGTGGAAGCAACAATGTCTAGCTTCACGGAAGACGTGAAAATTCACGTCAAAAACGCATTTGCAAACATGCCGAGAGTGTGAATGCCTGCTTTCTAGGACGACAAGAACAATAGTATTAACATTTTACAACTCGGCATTTCGATGGCTCTTTGCATGTCTCGCTGTAAAAGGAAATTTATGAGATGACCTCTTCTTTTCCTTTCTATAAAGACTTGGAAATTTGAACACTAATAATGTTTTCTATGGTTTAAGAAAAAGAAAAAGAAAAAGAAGAAACGTAAAAAAAAAAGAAAAATAGTAAAAATGAAATAATTTTTAACTTTTTATATAAGAGAGAAAATAAAAGACAGTGAAATAATTTTTTATTTGATTAAGTAAAAACTA
>JAMLFT010006989.1:2893-15360 GCA_026544285.1 Pachyrhizus erosus
TTTGAAAAATTAAAAGAAAAAGAGAAGCAGCAGCACATTAGGTTAGCATGTACAGCACACTATGACTGTTTTTAACTTTAAATAAATATCACTTATCAAGAAAGCACTTCAATGATATCTCAAATTATCTATGCTGTAAAAGCAATATTCATTTCCAATTTTGGACATGCAAATTTGTTTTAAAATGCTGTATGAATAGCTTCTGCTCAGTGTCTAGCAGCAAGACAGATACCAAATATTGATTTGCTAATGCAAGATACCTGGTGTTCTAGAAGCAGATAAATTATCTGTAGCTCTCGCAGAATTCCCCGTTTTTAACTGAACTTTGCTTTCCTCCCTAGAAACTCCCAGAGACCTTAGCTTGGATGATCTGATTGAATTTATCAATGGAGCATCTTCATCATCATCCTCTTGTCTTCTCCCTTCATCTTGTGCATCTTCATATGCACTAATGGAATCCTCGTCTTCACTTGAACTCTGCTCATCAAAAAGCTTCTTTCCTGGTATGTTTTGCCTCTTACGAGGACGGCCCCTACGCCTCACAGAAACCCCATCTTTCTCATCTGAAAATGGTTATCTCAGTCATTATCGTGTTTGGAATTAATCAATTTGGGGCCCCAAAAAGTTATTGATTAAAAGCTTTTCAAGAGAATTTTAAAAAATGATTATTTCATTAAAAAAAAAAAGCCTTTACCAAACAACTAAATATATGCGTCCTTGTCATCTTAAGTTACATCATGTTGCATGCACAGGAAAGGTAAGAAGATATTTGATGTTATTTAAAAATTACTAAAACTAGCAGGATGTGGGCGCTAAAGAAAAACTTTTAGTTCACATGCACCGTAGTGCTCAAGCAGGCAGTAACTCAGAAGTATTGTGACTACCACTGAAGCCCTTTTCATCTTGATAATCTAAAGGAAATACGACTACAGATACTACCAATGGTCAAGTCATGGAAATTGATACACAAGTACAAAACCAGAGAAACTAGAGCCAAAAAGAAATGAACAGGTAAAACCTAGGGATTTACAATTGCAAATGCAAACAGATTTGAAAAAAGCGGCAAATTTAGCAAAAGCAAACAAAATTATGTTTCAACTCGTCAACAAACTAATACACCCACTACCTGTACATGAAGTTCCATTTAACTGCCAGTATGCTACAGCAATGGCAAAGCCATTATTAAACATCTAATAGCACCTTGACTTTGATCTGTTCTCAATCTAAAGCTGACCAAATTCATTTATCTAGAATCCTGATTATTTACATCAACAGTTATGTTATTTGCTACAGAAATCAAATTATGTACTGTTCATAGTTTCATACACTGTTGAGCATCCTTGGATGAATAAATCTGACTTTCTTGATCCTTTTATCACTTTTCAGTTATTTTTTATACAGTGGCCCAAACCAGCCAATATTATCGATCAAAGAAATGAAACAGCATCTCATTTCCTCCAAAATTACAAATGCCACTTTCATCATAAGTCTTTTTAATAAGCACCTATAATGCATGCAAACCTCCAAGCTAATTCAAGGGTCAAGCCATTCACTCAATTTGGGAATTCTAGTATACCACTATGCCTTATAATAAAATCATTGTATTTTGACACAATTCATGTGAGGGGATATGTTCCGCATGAACCAAATACACAGCAAATGAAAAGGCAACAGATATACAACAATGATTGCCCAACAAAAAATGTAGAGACCACAAGTGTGCATTGTAAAGAGAGAAGCATAAGAACACAAGAATAACAACCAAGAGAAAGAAACAATAGCAGGTGAATGGCTGAGTCAGCAAAGCCGAGCCCAGCACATTGGATCCAGAATGAACTTGCAAGTGCAATAATCAAGTCACAGCTGGAAAAATGAAATTGGCAAATGCCCTTCACTAGTTACAGATTGGCTTGAATTTTCCAAAATTACTAAAATAAATAACGACTATTTTATATACTATGTTTCAGTTAAATCTAATCAGTCATTGCTTTATGATGGAAAGTATTTGGCTGTACAGTAAATAACTAAGAGTGGAGAAACTGCATAAATTACCTTGAAATCCCTCATTCTTTGCACATTTTTCTTGTAAGTTGGCAATAAATATTTTGTAGGGACGCCAGCCACTGGGGTTTTCATCTGTATTAACATTTGCTGTTCGCTGTTGAACATCCTTCATGCTACTCATAAAGAAGATGAATAAAAATGTGTATAGCTGCAAATGGTTCTGAATAACACCAACAAAACGAGAAACAAACTCTTACATTTCTGATACATCTGGTGCAGGAAGTTTTGACACAAAATGGAGCACTGCCTCTTCAAGAAATGATAACTGTTTTGGAGCATCTACAAAAGCATATTCAATACCATCCTTGACAACTTTTAAAATGTCATGCCTGTGTTTGATCCGGGCAACACCGATAAATGTTCCAGAAAGCTTAGCAGCCAGATCTTTACATCCTAAGAAAGAGTTGTTTTCTGAAGAACCATTCTCACTTCCAGACATATTGACAAGATGCCTATGGTATGCCTGCCAAAATGAATTGGAGAAGAATTAAGAATAGAACTATAGAAGAGGGGACAGGAGGGCGAATATAAATATGGTGTTCTTCCTTAGGCAGACAAGGACCCTCATTTCCTACCAATACAAACTATAATTCTTTATCTATAATGCACTGCAAAGAAAAGCTCACTTGAGCTGCTTCTTCTAAGCAAGAAGTGAATCCTATGTTGAATGATGTCAACACTGAGCCCAAGCTAAAAGTGCAAAATTAAAGGGTCTGGAATTGGACACTCTAAAACATAATATTCTTTTTGTTTCTTTGGTACAATACTCTTTCTTTCTATCAAGATACTGATACCCCTTAGCAGTTAGAGGCAAATATTTAGTTATAAGTCTCACTTTTAAGTTTAAATATAAAATATTGCAAGTTACTTTTGTATTCATATTTCAAATAGGACACATGACTGAAATTTGACTGTTTATTGTTGCTAAAGATAATCCTCATATAAAGACAAAAGAAAACCCAACTTCATCTACCATGCATATATAAGCAGCATTGAGAAACAGCAATTAATAAACTACATCAAAAGGCTTACCTTTTTAAGGGCTTCCATAAAAATAACAGCCAGATCAACATCTTTTTTCTTCAAAACTGTGATCAGATGCTTTACAATCTCAGCCACACTTGTCCCGTGCATCACAAAATGAGAAATAATCTCAGAAGCAAGATCCTCCTGCATCAGGAATAGCCAAATTTTGACATCAAAATAGATTTCACAAAAAATAAAAATATTTTGCCAAGAAAATGTGGCAACAGTCATAACTTCACAGAAACAAAATAACAATCCACCTTCGGAACAACATCATTTGCAATCAGCTTTGCAGCAGCAATCATCACAGCATCCCGATTGGTCTCCACAGCATACTCATTATTAGCATCTTCATCTTCTGCCTCATCTGAAAATTGATAGACAAGCGAAACAGGCTTCTATCACTATAAACAAGAAGGCTATACAGCAGATATATGAAGGATAAAGGATACATCAACGAGAAGATTTAACCGTATTAACACCAACTTAAATAAGCAATGTAAACTTCAAATACCATTTTCAACCTAAAGAGAGTAGACAACAAAAATTGATAATAAAATTTGTTTCATTTTAATTATAAAACATGAGATGAATCTTGGCACTGGTAAGTATACTGACTAGAGTCAGTCATTGGTCAGGTTTTGTAAGCTTGCATAGCAAGCTGGTTAGTTAGATAAGGGTTTGTCAGTAGCTTGCTCAGCAAGCTATTCTGTTAGATTGTCTTGTATAAATATCATCTCTGTATCTGTATCATTTGACAGAAAATGAATAAACACTTTTTCTCTGAAAATTCCCTAGTTTCACAAATCTAATTCTGGTCCGACATCTTTGGCACATCTGTCGGGTCACCTGAAATATTAAGCTGTTGTTGACAAAGTTCCCAGAACTTCTGAAGCGTATTTGTGTCTGGCTGATATCCTAATTTTTCCAACTTTGTCTTGTTGAAATTTGCTGTCCTAAATAAGAACCATGTTTCTGCAAGTATAGTGCATACCTTTGGCAAAAAAATATTCATTAGACCAAATCTGGAGAATTGTGAGACAATGTATTTATAATAGAAAAAGAAAAAGGAAAATAATTCAGAGCTCTCTCACTCTGCAAGCAAGTTCACTTCCATGTTTACCCCCTTCCTTGTTGTCAGCAGCCAAGTTGAGAAAGTATTCAAGTTCTTGCAACATGGTATCACGCTTAGACAAAAGAGAAGTTAAGGACACTTCAGAAACAGCTTCTTCATTTACTATAGACTGTAGCACCCAAGCCAGATGCAAATACATGTTCAGAAGCAGGAAACCCACAACCTTGATGGAAATAAGCAGAAAATTAATTATCAAACACAAGTAACAATGTCATTGAATACATAATACTTGAGAAACCACTTACACACCTCATCCTCCATATCCCTATTACCACGTAGCACTGTGACAATGTCTTCATATAGGCTCTCAATAGGCACAGATCTTTTTAGTTGGAGTTCATACAACCTCTTCAAGTTTACAAGAAGAGAATATTCATCACCACCACCCTGCGATGTCATCAAACTATATGTTAAGTTTCTCTTCCAAGATGCAAAAGTAACAGAAAATATGACATTTGAGCTGCACAGAACATACCTGTACTTCTTTAATTGCAGATTTCAGCTTAGTAATGATATCATCTTCAAGTTCCTTTAATTTATTACGAGCAAAATCTTGCAATTCCCCTTGACTTTCTATGCAACAAAAGTCAATTGCCTTCACACAAGCCCTGAGAGGGTCCTTGTCCCCATGCTTAAAAAATGCTTCTTTCATGAGCTGGAGTAAATTTTTGAAATTCTGAAAAGCAAGCACTAATCAATTTTTCAGAAACAACATGAACAGTCTGAAACAACCCACAAGAAAACTCACGAACCTGTTCTTGCCGCTTCAAGGAATAATATTCAAGGTTCATATGCAAAACAATCTCAACCAGTGATGACACTTTTGCTTTATCTGAAATGAACTTTCGCAAGAGTAACGGGTAAGTCTTCATCATGGCAACAGTTATATCCTGTTTGTTATTTTCAAATACTTCCTGTCATTAATTGAACGAGAATAGATTAGAGTCTGTCATAAAGAACAATAAAACAAACCTTCTATCACAATGAACATTGACAAATTATAAATAGTACTCATAAAATTGTTACTAATCAAGGATCCAATGAACACATTCTTTGCTACCCAAAACAAATGAATTCCTGAAGTAATCAAGATTTATACTTTGAAAATACAATTGAAAAAATTCCAAAAAAAATTAGAAACGATAGTAAGAAAAATATTATGTATACTATATATAAAAGCAGGGATTGTTGAAACCTTTTCTTTGTTAAAATAAACACTAAACATCATGTGCAACACACATAAAAAACCAGTATATTAACAAAAAAGCTAAATCATCAGGTACTTAATTTAAAAAATTAGTTATTAGATATTTGGATTTAAAAAGTCAAGATGACACAAACTTTCTGGGCTTTGTTGTAGTATTGCTTTCTGTTATCCATAGCGGGGACAATCCTCTCTCCAACGGCCTTTTTCACGGATGCACACAGGAGTCGAACCAAGTTTGTCGCATCACTGTCAGATAGCTCAACTGATGGATTTTCATCAAGGAGCATGGATATAATGCACTTCCAATCCTGCAAACAAAATATTGAGTACCATCAAGAAACAACTAAATATTACTCAGTACAACACATTGATAAATATGACAAGAACAACTTTAGGTGCTTCTCTTTGGCATAATATCCAGAAGGCAGCAATCCTAAACAAACAGATGAACTGAAAGAAAATACATTATGCAGAAACTCATATGAGTGAGATCAAATCCAGTATTCCAGATTTCTATGCAATCTACTTTTCTGGAATCTTCAAAAAATAATACTTTGTTCCTATACATAAGTGACACATAATAGAAATTTTTTTGTTCCTTATTATAAGAAACATATGACTACTTTCAAATGTAATAATTGCTAATATTTTTTAAACCCTTAATTTGTTGTGAAGTCTATCAATGAAATATCACTTATTTTTTATTAAAGTGGATATTGAGCTATTAACATAACTCATACCCAATGGTTGAAAAAAATATTCCTTGGATTATGAATAGTATCATTATATTTAACGACCAATTAAATCAATTAATTTTATGAATATTTTTAGCATAAAACTTAAATTTATGACAATATTAATTAAAATGAACTAAATTAACTACTTTTATTAGTCTTGATGAGTTGGGCATTTGTTTCTTATATAAAAGAATAGAAATAGTAAGAGGTAGAAACTTAGTTCTCTTTTAGCCCAAGATATTTCAGTAGAATAGAAATGACATTGTTGTGTGAGATATATATATATATATATATATATATATATAAATATATAAATAAAAAATCATTAGGGGTGCTGCTGAGCTGCTAAGGTAACAACAGTTCCCCGTAAAGCATAGTAGTCAATCACAAATAGCAGCGCAAAGCGGCCATCCCAAAAAAGGCTATAGTGGAAAGACTTGTTCAAAATTCACACCCATATATATTGTTTTTCTACATTTTTATATATTTAGTTTTTATTGTATAATATAACAATAACAATATATGCATTTGTTTAATAACATATTATATTCTTTCTACTTATTATTATATATATTTATATTTTATATATTATATAGTTGTCTCTATTATATAATATATAATTATGTATTAATATTTTTCTATATTTTTTAAATATTAGAGTACCTTATAGTATTATAATAGATAATATATGATCAATAAAAAAAGAAAAAAAAACAAAAATCCCCAATTGGGGGTGGTGTAGCTCAATTTGGCGTGCAGGCCCAACACCACTTCTCACCCAAGAAACTAAAAAACCCTAGCCTCTTTCTCGTTCCTCCCATCAACCATCTCTCTCTCACACCCAAGAAAAAAAAAGCCCTAACATCTTTCTCCCATCGGCCACCACCTTCTCCTCAACAAATCATTTTGCCTCGCTGAAAGTTGCAGAACAGAGGTTGAAGAGAGTTAGGAAGCAGGAAGATGTTGTAGAAGTGCAAACCAGAAACAAGAAGGTGCTGGTTAACACAGGAAGAAGAGACTGACAAGAAACATGCCCCCACCCACTATTCACTGTGAAATGCTCTGCAACAGCTGCATTGGTTGGTGCAATGTGACAGCCCTTGGAGGAGCAAAGGGTGCTGCTCCACCACAATTGTGGCACTATCATGCGCAATTGATAACTATATGGTAAAGGCCATTCAATTGTTTAAAGTGTAAAAATTATGGGATTTCAGGTAGAGGACAGAGGCTAAATTATTTGAAATTTGATATTAATTTAATTTGATGGGATGTGATACAAAATATATAACATGAACCCCTGTTTATAATAATATTAGACTACTAATTCTAAACAGAAGAGGAAACAGAATATGAAATATGGAAACCGTTCCTAATAGATAACCTATGATAATTTAAAATATTCTACAACATAATGATGACATTATTCTAACAAAAAGTTTGCACCCAAGCAACAAATCTAACTGAATTTTACTAATATGAAAGTATGGAGTATAATTCCTCTTTATTACACATTTACACTGAAAAACAGAAAATAGAGATAGAAACATCCTCAGATCTTCTTCTAATCTCGCTGCCCTAAGGGCCCTAATAATAATATCTTCCTACAATTTCTTGCCCCCCTTCCCACTCTCTGCCTTTAAACATTTTCTCCAATGGGATTCACCCATCCTCAGTTCTCTCTCCCATACTGCCATGCATCTAGGCAGTAGGCAGTTAAGGAATTGTCCCCTTTACCTTTATTTTTCCTAACATGGACTTTGCTATGTACCTAGGCTGGCACTGTGTCCCAAATCTCTATATCTAGCCTATTTTTATCCTTCTACCCCCACCCCTTGTATTTCCCTCCAACCAAGCACATCCTATCTGGGATTGGAATATTCAGTCCACAGATATACATGAGCAAACAGTCAAACAAAAGAAGTGTTGGTCAAAAGGGGAAGCTGTCACTCTGTTCCATGTCCTTCCTATTAATTATTAACAAGGCTTGCATACACATACCTTTATAGCTGTCATGTACTCCCACACATCATCGATTACATAAATGCTCAAAATTGGATCTTGTGGGAACTCCTCCAGAATTCGCAACATTCTCTTTAGATGGACCTCAGAGGTATTTCCATTTTCATCTGGAAACAAAATGGTCTTCATCACATGTTTGCCTTGGTCAAAATAATGGTATCAAGTATAAAGTGAAAATTTTCATGGATAGACTTAAAACCTCTTGATCCTGATTGGAGGCTATTAAATTTTTGAGCAATCAAGTGATCATACACTAAAGCTCCAATGGCATGCCGGATTTCTGGGGGGTCATCAATCAACAAATCATACAAAGGACCCAAGTCATCTTCAGGAATAAGTTGATGTCTGCAGTGAACCAAGAAATCAATTCTCAATATACAATCTGTTGCATAAAAACTCACCAGTAAACAGGTAATATATCAATGATAAGGGTTTTAAATTCATACCTTAGTAGTTGTTTAACAAGACCTATGGCATGAACAGCCACAGAAACATCAATGTCATCAGCAAGCTCAATCATCCGGCTAGAAAATCTTTCAGTAAATAAACCAAGGGTTGGTACATTATCATCCACCTCATAAAGATTTTGCAGAGCATTAATAGAAGCCTTTCTTACACCAGCATTCTACAAAATGGAGGGCGAGAAAAAAAGTTAAAGGAAGCCAATAAGATGTATAGTACATGAACAATTAAAAGCTGCAGGATAAAAACATGTTCATTACTTTGTCATTCAGCGTCCATCCAAGATATTTCAAGTACAAATCCTGCAGGAAAAGTGATGGGTATGACAGGATCCATGCACCCAATGATTCAATGCATGACATTCTAATATTTGGGTCAATGTCTCTGTAGCGATGCACAAATAACCTTCAAAAAAGCAATAAATGGGCTGGTTAGATATACAACAACAAAAAATTCAATTATCATGATAAAACACTGCTTTCTTTGCCATTAAAGAAATTAGTTTCTTAATTTAGCAAACTACTACCCAGTAAATATCTTTCGCATCATCTCCTCTAACAAGGATATTCTCTCATGAGTATCAGAAGACCTTTTCTTTAGTGATTCCACCCGAGGCCCCTCAGTTCTTTTCTTTTTCTCAGCTTCCAACTGTCTCTGAGTAGTCTCTCTTTGAGCACGAAGCATATTAGCAATAGTTATGTATGATGTAACCAGCCTAAGACCCATCAATGACGCAACTTGACGGTAAACTCTTGGAGGGGTGCTGCATAGATACAGCAGCAGATAAGTCATGGTATATATATTTTCCTAGAATCAGAAGTTTTAAGTAGCATACTAACCATGACAGTGCAATGATATAGTCCATGCACTTGTCAAATAAAACTTGACCAAATAATGGGCCATGCTGACATTCACGAACCAAATTATCCCAAAATGATTCTACATTCTCTTTGAAGTTTTTAATTTCTTTCTTTTTGGAATTTTGGTAATCTTCAACTTCACCCTAAAATGTCAAAGGTTAAAAAAAAAGAGAGGATAAATGTCCACATCTAATTCATAATTTGATCATTATATCAAAAGAGAGGAGGCCAAAGACTTGGCAAAGGTATACTGTTAGCATTATCACCGCTAAAAAATTGGTAAATTTTGAAAAAAAAATGATAAACAGGAGACAAAAATAAAAAGGCACAAGTTGTATACCCTTTTAGCACAGTTGACAAGAGCAATTACAACTTCATCAACATCAGTCTCATCCACGAGATCACTTTTATCACAATACATGGCTCCACATGCCTACCGACAGAGTTCATAAATCAATTAGGATATTTTTGAGCATTGATGAAATTATAAAGTTTGGCAGTTTTTTTTCCCAAATCTACCTTTTGCATTTGATTTATATATGGAAATAAAATGTCTATCGCTAGTGTTCTAGTGCTCCTTTAAACTTTAACTGGTTGAGAATTCCATATTACCTCAAACAGCATTGTCAAGAGATCAACCATTGCAAGTTTTGGATCCTTTTCATAGCGTTCGACCCAAAATTTGACCGCATGAGGAATAAACTTGCCATTACCTTTTATCACCTCTACAGAAAACCATACAATAAAAATTAGCCCCGGTGCATAAAAATTCTAATAAGGAAATACAAACACAAAAACGCTACATTAAAAAATTAGGTTTAATTACTGTTTCGATCTTCTAATTTATTTTTAGGTTCAATTCGATGCTCTCTTATTTTAAAAAGTTCAATTAGCCAATTAGGTCTCAATTTTTTTAAAATGGTTCAATTAAGTCTTCTAAATTTTTAAAATGGTTTAATTACGTTTTCCAGTTTTTGTTTTTTAAAATAGTTCAATTAGATTTTCATTTTGTTTTGACGGTAAGGACTTAATATAATTGAACCTACCATTTAAAAATAAGAGAACCAAAGTGAATTAAAAAATAAATTAAAAGATAAAATAATAATTAAACCAAAAAATTATTTATAACAAAACTAAACATGATTTCGCAAATCACAGTATCAACGTAAACGGTAAAAATAACAAGGATAAAGTTTAAAAACCTGAACCCTAGATATTTGAGCAGCAAGGAAAGTGGCAGAGAGAGTTCAGTTTACCAATTAGGGTTTGATCAGAGGATTTGTGCGCGACGCTCGAGGTTCCTTCGGAAGTACGATTTCGCTTGGATTTCGTGCGCGCTTCGTCGAAATCGTCGGGCGAAGACTCTCGGTCCGCTTGCTCGGTGGTCCGGTCGGCGTCGCCGTCGTGTTCCTTGGCCAGGTGTTTGGGAGGTCTGCCCCTCTTCTGCTTAATTTGAAAGTAGCGAAACAGAATTAGGTCGAATTAGGTCGAATCAGAACACGATTTAGAAGAAAGAAAGAAGAAGGAATATTAATGCGAAGTGTGAGAATTGAAACTGACACGTGGGGGGCGATTGGATGCTTCGGAGGGTGGAGCTGGATCTTCCATCTGCTATTCTGCAATGCACACACAGCTCTCGTCGCGAGGATAGAAAGATAGAAAGAAGCAGCGATTAGGAAGAAGGGGTTTTGGCACTCCGATTAAGAGTTAAGAAATCTCCCGCCAAATAAAAATTATTTACCATCCAAAAGTCCAAAAGCACACCAACTAATTTATATGTATGTATAAATCACCAATTTTTTGTAAGAATTTGGTAATTTAGTTTATGAAAGAAATAAAATGATAAAAAAATTCTTAAAAGTCTTTATATTGTTTATTTAATTCTTAAATTTAAATACTTATTATTTTTAAATGTAAAAAAAAAAAATATATTGATGTTGTCATTTTAAGTTATACACATTTTGAATTTTAAATTAAAATAAATGATAAATTATAATTTTAATAATTTTTATTATTTTATTACTTAAAAAAATAAATTGACATTATTTCACACTTTTAAAAATAAAATTCCTCATTTTCTCTTATATATGTAGACTAAAATACTTCTATAATCTTTTATTTTCATCTTTTTACTAAAATCTGTCTTAGTTAAAAATGAAAAAAGTTTTAGGTTTTAATTATCTTAATTTTTTAAATTGAATCAATATCAATATAATTATTTTGCTAGCTTGAGGTTAAGTTATTAGTATTTTATATAAAAGTTAATTATTATAATTAATTTAATATAGTGATGTCTTTCAACTATTATTACAATATAATAATTTTAATTAAAAAAAACTAGAGCCGTTAGCATCCCAATAGCATCCGAAAGTAAAACACCAATGTTGTCCTCTCATTTTAAATATTCCAAAAACAAAAAACACCTACTATAAAAATACTGACCAGGCAACAAGTTGTGATCAACTGAAAAATAAGTTAACAACCCCAATAAAATAAAATAAAATATTTACCTTCAAGTTGGCCCAACAACATGGCCAATTTTAACCATAGAATCCAATTTTCATATAAAAAATAATAATTTACTTTTTTTAATCTCACTCTTACGACGTTCGTATTTTAAGAACTTTAACTATTTTATCTAAAAATAAATTATCAAAATATAGTTCTTACTTTTCTAAATTTTTATTTAAAAAAACTCTTCATTTTATAATAGTAAATAAAATTTTATTTATTATCATTTATTTTTTCTCACATTATCAAAATAACATTTTTTTTCATCTCAAATTATATCATCTTATAAGGGATGAGAATATATCAAGTCATGAGGAGAATATTATGATCTCGCATTTTTAAAATCTTGACTGATTTAGACATGTTTAATAAAAAGATTAAACTTAAATTTTTTAAAAATTTTATTTAATTAAATAGGCTAGACTTATACTTATAAAAAAATATAT